>RCUC01158417.1:0-70805 GCA_003697995.1 Taxidea taxus jeffersonii | reverse complement strand
TTGCCATTTGCAAAGACATGGATGGAGCTAGAGAGTATTATGCTAAGCGAAATTAAGTCAGCCAGAGAAAGACTAAAGGATATGATTTCACCCATATGTGGAATTTGAGAAACAAAATAAACAATCATAGAGGGAGAAAAAAGAGGGAGGCAAACCAAGAAAGAGACTTTTTTTTTTTTTTAAGATTTTATTTATTCATTTGAGAGAGAGAGAGAGAGCATGAGCAGGGGAAGGGGCAGTGGGAGAAGCAGACCCCTTGCTGAACAGGGAGCCAATGCAGGACTTGATCCTGGGACTCCAGGATTGTGACCTGAGCTGAAGACAGTTGCTCAGCCAACTGAGCCACCTACATGCCCCAAGAAACAGACTCTTTTTTTTTTTTTTAAGATTTTATTTATTTATTTGACAGACAGAGATCACAAGTAGGCAGAGAGAAGAGAGAGAGAGAGGAGGAAGCAGGCTCCCTGCTGAGCACAGAGCCCGAAGTGGGCTCGATCCCAGGGCCCTAGGATCATGACCTGAGCCGAAGGCAGAGGCTTTAACCCACTGAGCCACCCAGGCGCCCCCCAAGAAACAGACTCTTAACTGTAGAGAACAAACTAATAGTTACCAGAGGAGAGGTGGGTAGGCAGATGGGTTAAATAGGTGATGGGGATTAAGGAGTCCACTTATGATGAACACCGGGTGTTGTATTTAAGTGTTGAATTACTAAAAATTGTACACCTAAAACTACTACATTGTATGTTAACTAACTGGAATTTCAATAAAAACTTAAAGTAAAGAAGATTTCACTTTCTAAAAGTGAAAATTGTAAAACTCAAGATTCCATGGCTGCTCATTTCTAATTTATTTCTGTTTGATCACCAATCATATTTCATCTCATTAATCTTACCAAGAATTGTAAATGTATTCAATTCATATTTCAATTAATCAGTAAATCAAATAAACTAGCCAACCAACAAATATTACCATACTCAAGCTATTTGACCACACAGTCTGAAGTCTTGAAATGTGCCTCTGATGTATGCCTCTCTCTGGGGGAAAAATATGAGACTTCAGACCTCAAAGGGATACTTCTCATTACCTTGGATCAAATAATCTTTTACCAAAAAGAAAAGGCAAAAAATGCCATCTGCCTTAAGTAAATAACTTTAAAGAAGGTTTAAAATTTTTCCAAAAGAGTGAAGCTATGAAGTGCTATGCTCTTCAAAGCTATAAATGCTCTTTTGTGTTATGCAATATTAATGAAGTACAAACATTTTCATGTCTAAAACCAGATCCTTCAGCAGCTTTGAAGGGTGATAATTAAGTATTTATTTTTCAATTAATGTAGTTTTATTAAAACCTATAATGTTATGAGCACAATGGTAAAACTTCGGTGCTAGAACAAAAACAATGCTCAGTAGTTTTTGTCTTGGCTTTTTTAATTCACTAGCTACATATCTTTATGTTATATTTTTACTTTTCCTTGGCTTTAGAGAAGGAAGACTTTAAATTCTAGCTGTCATCTGGAGATAATTTTCTGGCTATAAATTGGAGAATACATTAATGAAAGCAAAATGCCCATTCAATAAATCAAGAATTCTAAACCCGTCAAACTCAAGGAATATGTCTTGAACTTGGGGTTGTTTTGTAGATTATGATGATAGGCATTTATCATAGCATAGGGATATGGTCAATTATACTTTTTAGGAATTGAGCATTGTAACTAGGAGTTTGAAATAAATATAATCTCAGAGATCTGACTATATATGAAATTAAGTGGTTTCAGAGCCATTAGATAAAAAATATCACAGATACAATTAAGAGTTATTAAGAAAACCAAGTTGGTCTATATTAATTTCAAGCTTTTGAATATTTCCTTTTGTAGGTCACAAGAATACTACTTTGCTTTATGGCCTTAAAAAAAAAGAAAAAAACCCTCTTTTATGTGATTTACATTGAATGTATGACAATTTAAAAATAACTTTTTTCCTTTTAAGAAAAACAAATTGTTTTCATTTCTAAAAGAGTAATTCCATCTTTTTTCTTCTAATTATGGAATCTCCTTGAAATTGTGTCATTAATTTGTTGATGCATTGATTGATTGATTCCTCCTTCTTCATTCTTTCAACAAATAATTGCCCAAGTCACTGAAGGGGTTACTATAGGAACTACTCAAGATCTTGGATCCTGTCTCTCCTCCCTGCCACTTATTTATGTAGTCTTTCACCATCTAGCTTCTTCCTTGCCGTTAGTCATGTCCCCTTTATATCTAGCCTCCATATTAAGTCTGATAGTCCATCTAAGATCCTTCTAAAACACACATCTGGCTCAGCAATCTAGGTTCTGCTACCTCTCTTGTCCTCTGCCCGGCACTTTTATTATTGTACGTTGCTCCATACACACACACACACACACACACACACACACATGCACACGCACACACACACACACACACACACACACACACACACCTTTTTCATCCTCTGAACCCCTTGCTTTTGCTCATAGCCTTTGTTCTGGTCCTAACACTCTTCACACCACTTTCCCCTTCCTGGATCACTTTAACCTGTGCTACAAATCCCTAGGGAAGGAAGTGCCTCTCTCTTCTGGGGTGGCCTGGATTTCTTTATTCTTTTATTTATTCCATTAGAATGAAAGTATGGTTTCAATGTTTTTGTCTATTCTTGTCTCACTCTATCTTTTCTACAACCTTATTTAACCCCAAAGCTCAAAATACAATCCTTAATTCAGTGATCCTATTTGATAGCCAAGGTCTAGATTGCTCATCTGAGCTCCAGGTCTCTGATCTTTCCCTTCACACATCTTCTTTCTTCACTGTCTCCCATCAAAGGAAATGACACCATTCTGTCATCAACAAAAATAGAACAGTTTTGGTATAGATACATACAAAGCACTCCACTGGGCCTACAGGGATGAATAGGAAAGACATGGTCCTCCCTCTGGGGGAATTTGTAGTTACCCAGTAATTTCTTTAATCACAATTATATGTAGCAGGCATTGCTGATATTCTTTACTCAATTGTGGTCAAACAGAAGGGTCAATTTATCCACATATATTCATAAACATACCTGTACCTGACTCCAAGGGCTGGTAACCTTAGAGCTCTGATGTATGCTGCTGATGGTTCAGACACCATGGGGGCTGTCTTGCCTTTGTGGCCTCGTGGACTATTGGTGGGTAGACCAGCTTACTTCATAGAAGCTTGGAATATGGTTTGCTCTTCTTACCCCACCATGCTGGAGGACCTGATGTGCATGTGTGTGTGTATGTGTCTCTTGTGTGTGGTATGACAGGGGCAGCAGGTGATTTTAGACATATTTTAACTTTGATTTCTATTAGGAACTTAAAAGTCCCTGCTCCTCCAACCCTGTCTCAGGGAAAAGGGGGAAAGTTTGAGAATAGGGGTCCTCACTGCTGTTCACCACTTTTTATGGTCCTATCACACTTTAGTCAGATAGGGATCCATTAGTAGAACTCACTCAACAAACTTCAGCTAATGAACCAAATAATTTTCTTCTTTGCTACAGATGACTCCATACTGGAGTTATATGAAAGGAAAGATGAGCAAGCAGCAAATGTGCCAGTCTTAGATTTCCCAATGCTCCCCAACTCTTTTTCTCATTCTGTCCCTGGCTGTACTGAATTTCTTTCAGTTATTGGAAGATACTACACTCCCTTTTACCACAGGACTTTTGTAAATAGTGTATCTTCTGCTTCAAATTTTCTTCTGAAACTCACCACAATGTACTTTCTTAACCCTACTTATCCTTCCGCTTCTAATATAAAAACTACTTCCTGGGGCAAGTTCCCTCCTCCCTTTCTTGTATTTGATTTTATAGCAACTCAAGCACCATTCCTCATCTACATAACAATTGTAGTATCTTTGTGTGATTTAACAAAAGTCTGTCTCCTGTACTTATCCTTGACATTAGCAGTTGAGAGTCCCCAGCTATATAAAGAATACCCTTTATATAGGGTAAAGCCAGTCATATGTGTATATATATATATATGAATTCTTATGAATATACACATTTGAAAGAATAAACTGACCATCTTGTTTGATCATCATTGAGTCAAGACTTTCAATAATACATACTACATATGATTTTCAGGGCTGGGAAAAATTTATGCTAATCATTGAATATCAGCAATGCTGGCATATAGTACATACTCAGTAAATACTTGCTGAGTGAATAAATAAATGAATATTAGCTTTAGGGAATTTTGACTAAAAGAGGGATATATAGCAGCTTCATTATCACAGAACATAAATTTACATGGAAAAGCACTGTAGATCAAATTTATTACAGCCACAGTGAGCTGTGTCTTTTTCCTCAGGAGAAAATGCAACTGCAGTGAAGTCCATCCTTGTAGTTCTAGTGAATTATGTTTTGGTGATTAGGTAAGAAAAGAACAAGGCTCAAAGAGCAGAATGAAAAATAACACTCATATGCTTGAGTAAAAATCTGATATGTATTTTTTTAAGTGGCTTTAGTCACAGTTTCCATTGTGGCTTTTATTTTCATGCTAAGACAGCCCAGATGTTTGGAACAATGCCAAGTTTTTAATAACGATGAAGTCAGGCACTGCCAACTTGGAGACATTTGAGCAATGAGCCATGGGCTCTAACCTGAGCTTATTTAGAATCTATTGCAAGACTTTGTAAGAAATATATCTCTATATGGATTATCAACACTAAATTCAAAAGAGAATGCCTAAAAGAAAGAGAGAGAAATACTTCAAAGTCTCTTAATTACTAAACTCATGCATTCATATAAACTCTTTATCTTGTAACAAACACATTTGTCATCCTACTCTCCTGTGCCCACTGCAATCAGTGCCAATGTGAAATACCCACAAATCTGTTCATTCTGAACTTATTACATTTGGGAAAATTGCCATTTCATTTTAACCCTCTCCTGAGTGCACAAAATTGCAGTAAGATGTCAGAGAGCAGGGCTTTGAACTAAGAAGATTCTCTTCCCATCCTGTGTGTCTCTCAACCTGACTTCAGACAGGACCACACCTCAGCCCTACTATCAAACAAAGACCTGTTCCCTTAAAGACATTCCAAAAATATGATTACAGAGTATTTTTAAAATATTTTTTTTCAGTGTGTATTTAACTGAAACTGGAGACACCGAGATTATGTCTTCTTGTTCTTAGGTCATCAATCTCTATTTTCTTAAAAAAAATTATTTATTTATTTATTTGGCAGAGACAGCAAGAGAGAGAACATAAGCAGGGGAGTGTGAGAGGGAGAAGCAGGCTCCCCACTGAGGAGGGAGCCTGACATGGGGCTGGATCCCAGGACCCAGGGATCATGACCTGAACCAAAGGCAGCTGCTTCATAACTAAGCCAATCAGGAGCCCCTTAGGTCATCAATCTCTAAATAAGCACCAAGTATATACTAAAATAATACTAAAATCCTCTTGGCTATCTCTTTTCTACAGGAATGAATCTAGTTACTTTCTAGTATTTTAGTGATTTTCAGGTGTCAGGACCTGCAGTTACTAGACCAAACCAGTTTCGTTTGTTTGTTTGTTTGGTTGGTTTGGTTTCAAGTCTCTATTGGTACACAGTATTTGTCCTTTTGGAATAATGTGGATTAAAGCTGGACATTATGTGGATGGGTTCAATCAATAGAAACCTCTGAAGATGAAGCAGCTGAATACACAAACAGATAAGCAGAGGTTTTTAACCTGCCAGAACTCACCTGAGTAGACACAAGTAGAGCAGCTACCATTTCACTTTCTTTCTTTCCCCGTCATGGCCCTCAGAATTGAAACATAAAAGGTGATATCTACCTGGGTAATGCGGCCTTCCCCCTGGGGAATCTGGGTTTCTTTTTTTTTTTTTTAAAGATTTTATTTATTTATTTGACAGACAGAGATCACAAGTAGTCAGAGAGGCAGGCAGAGAGAGAGGAGGAAGCAGGCCCCATGCAGAGCAAAGAGCCCGATGTGGGGCTCGATCCCAGGACCCTGGGATCATGACCTGAGCCGAAGGCAGAGGCTTTAACCCACTGAGCCACCCAGGCGCCCCGGAATCTGGGTTTCTATCCCCTGTGTCCTCTGGCTCTATCATTAATGTATGCACATGCCCATAGTCATACTCCCCCGCATATACAAATACATACATGCACATGCACATCTCATAGTGGACCGTAAGAAATCAGGAAGAATAGAAAAAGTAGTTTTTACCCATCAAAATTTGGAGTAAGTAGGATTCATTGTAATTTTTTGAGCATGGAAGTAATATTATTTTTAAGTGTTTTCAGCATGTTTGCATGGGAGTGAAAGCTGCATTGTGCTTACCAGATTAATTTATCAACTTTAGGCAGACTTCACTGATGTCTTCCTATATAGTGGGGAGAAATGGGAACAGCAATATTTATCAGGATGATGCTGCAGTGAACCAGGCATGAATGAATAAGGGTTTTCCCTAAATGATATGATGTAGAGGTGAACTGGAATTGAAGGACAGGAAGAGGTGGAGCTGTTTCTAAGTTTGTGGAAAAAGAAGGGAAGGTGATTTATAGGGTAGAGTATCCAAGAAGACATTTGTTTTTAGGTATGTTAGTTGATAATATCACTGGCTCATCCCAGTGAAGATGTGCGGGTAGTTGGAGATGGAGAACTGAAACGTGGGAGAGGGAAGGCAGAAAAATAAAAGTTCAAGATACAGAGCTGTGGAATATTTTATATCAATTTCATCATCTTATTCAGTTCAAGACCGCACTACCTTTTTTTGGTTCTTACCTTTCCATCATCAGCTAAATGGAAAATATTTGAAATTGTCTTCATTCTGGTACTGATTATGCCTTGACTGAACTATCACAATACCTTGAAAGTTTGCCCTTTTAATTTGTTCTTTACCTTTCTCCAGTACACCGTACATGACTTGCACACCTTGCTTTTCTACACAACACTGCACAGAGAGCATGTTTGGCTCCCTATTGCCTTCAAACTCCAACCTAGACTTCTCCTAGCCTGGTTTTTCAGTTCCAATACACTATTCATTATTCTCCTTCATGAATCTTGTGCTGTGGCAAATTAATCTATTCAGTGACCATTACACATACTTGATGCTTTCCCATGTCTCTGCACTGCTGTGCTGATCCTGAATGCCTTTACTAAGTCAGCATACCCAAACCCTAAGCATAGACCAAATGTTGGTTCTACCACAATTACCCCAACTGGAATAATCCCCTTCTGCAATTCCCCTTGGCATTTCACCTGTATCTCTTATGCCACTAATTTCATTTTTCTTGAATTAAACTTATTTAATAATTTTCCTTACTCCATTTAAGTTGCTTGAAGACAAGAACTCTTTATGAAAGAATTCTTATATTTTTTGTCCTGAAGAATTTCTGATATTTTATTTTGTACATAACAGTACTCTATAATTATAGAATAAATATGCTTTCTCCTAACTGTGTTACATTTCCAGTTTCTTAGTTAGTGTTCTCTGGCTGCAAGCAAGAAAAAAGGATTCTGCTTAACTTATGCTTAAAAAAAGTATTAGTAATCTATGATGTAACTCACAATAGTGAAGGAAAAGTCAAAAAACTGTCTCTCAAAAGGCAAAGAAAGCAGGTTATCCCAGGTATTTGGGTTTTTAGAAATTAAGGGACATCTTCTTAGTGTGTTGCTATGGACGTGAACCAGTTCCAACAGTTTTCCTGTTTCAACATCATTCTGGTCAAGACTGAGATTCCCTGAAGAAGAATGATGAACTTGACTGAGCCATGTGCCAGGAGTGGATGGGACTCCCTGACTGGCAGGCTTAATGAGACTTTATGAAGGAAAGACTGGGTTATTTCCCAAAGCAAATTGGGGGAATAGATAGATACACAGCAAGTAAAAACAACAGACTCTAATACATCCATCCTGTAAACTTATATGTTTATACCTCCATGCATTTATTCAACCAATCAAAAATGTGGGGTGCCTGCTCCACCAGGCAATGTGCTAATTTCTGGGGATAGAAACATAAATAGGTTATAGTCCATATCTTTAAAGGGTTTACAGTACAGTACGTATATTTTTATTACTTTTCTAACTAATTTGATCATTTTATCAAAATGAATGATCAAATCAAAATCCAAGTTTCTTTTCTTTTTTTTTTAAAGATTTTATTTCTTTATTAGAGAGAGAGAGAGAGAAATGAGAGAAAGAGAGCATGAGCAAGGGGGGAGGAGCAGAGGGAGAAGCTGACTCTCCACTGAGCAGGGAGCCTAATTCAGGATTCTATCCTAGGAATCTGGGATCATGACCTGAACCAAAGGCCAGTCCCTTAACCAACTGAGCCACCCACTCAGGCACCCAAAAGTCCGAGTTTCTTGGGAGCTGTTTATTTCATCATAACTCTCTCACGTGACTTCAGTGCCAGATTAATGACCCATCTACCGTCTTGGTCTCCTCAATTCATTGACTTCCTCATCAGTAATAAATAAGGTAGAAGACAAAAATTGGAAAGGTATGCAGGGATAGATTATCTAAAATCTTAGAGGATTTTGTAAGTAATTTAGATTTTATTTAAAGTGTGATTGGGGCAGCTAAGGGAGTACTGAACTTAGAGCAGGTCACTCTGGCTATTATGTAGAGACAGCTTTAGGGAAAAAAAGGGAGACAAAATGGGGCCTGGATGTTAGAAGGATGTCATAGTGGTCTAATTGTGCATTAGACAGGGATGTCAGCGAAGGACAGATGAAAAATTAACAGACTCAGGAAATACTTTTGTTTTGGTGGAGCTAATGAGAACATCTTACAGAGTAGTTATAGGAATAAGGGTAGACTCAGGGATGACCTTAAGGTGTATAGAGGTGCCATTTCCTAAGATCCTTATTTTCTATTCATTTTACTTTCAATATGCCAGCTCATCTGTCTTATTTTGACCACTGATACACTGATATATTCATTTCCTTCCCTATGAAGCTTGGATCTGTGGTTCATTATTTCCATCAATCTTATGAATGCCTCAAACCCCTTACCTCATTCTTCTCCCTTTATAGCTGCCTGGTGAAACATTCACCAAACTTCTCATATTTTTTATGGTACTTTGGACTGTGGAACTATCACACAATGAAACTTATTTAGGACACAATACATTCAATCTCCAATCTCAACTCAAACATTGACAATTTGGCTAGTTCTCTGTCAATTCTTGCTTTTCTTCTCCATCTTGACTATCCTGAATTCTCTTACTGTTCCTGGTTCTCAGTGTGCACCTCATCACTTACTTCACAGAGAAAAGAGAAATTTGAGAAAGGTTTCCCTTTACCTTCCTGCTACAAAGTCTACAGACATACTTGTGACCATAACTCTCCCATCTCTCTTCTGCTCCTATGCGATTAGAAGAGGATTCCTCCTCTTGCATGAATTCTTCTTTCCACCTGAGCTCTGGTTCTGTCTCTTTCCATAACCCAACTTCATTAATTACCTGATTTCTCTTTTGTCAACTTCTTTGCCCCTTTCTTTTCCCAATGAGGACTTAAATGACTACTGCCTCTTCTTAAAAACAAAATGGCAAATACAAACAACCAATCATTCATTCATTCCAATTCTTCATCCTTTCCAGACCCTCTAGCCCCTCCTCCAAGTTTCTCCTCTCCTTTATAGCTAAACTTATTGGAATAACTGCCTAGGGAAATGAAGATGGCAGAGGATTAGGGTATCCTATTTCAACCGGTCCCCTGAATTGAGCTGGATATCTACCAGGCCACTCTGAACACCCATGAAATCAGTCTGAGATGTAAGAAGTTATATCAGGATCTATACAAACAGAATATCTCCAGTGGCTGGTTTTGAGGTATTAAGTGGGGATCCGAAATTCTGCGGGCAGATATTGTAAGATAAACAGAAGGGGGTGGGAACCAACATAAGCACTGGCACCAGGAAGGTGAAATAACACAGTAGCGCAAAAGTGCCCCATGCTGGGGACAAGGCACAGATTTGCAGACCTGTAGCCATGGGGAAAGAACTTTAGGGCAGCTCCCAGACTGAAAACTGGAGCTGCAGGTGCATGTGTGTGAACAAGGAGTGGCTGGTGATTTTAGAAGCACAAAGTGCAGAGACATGCCTGGACCTGGAAGTGAGGGCTGGGAGTGCTGCTGTGGGACGCACAACCCAGGGTGCTGTGGTTTTTAGCAGCACAGAAAAGAAAAAGTGTAGTCAGTATGGCCTGAACAGACTGCGATCTTTCGGTTCTGAGACAGAGGACTGGATTTGGTCACTTCTGTTCTGACTCTCAACAGAGATGCAGAAAGCTGCCAGGGAAAGAATCCAGAGAACAAAAGCCCGTCAAAACCAATTTTTACTGAGCCCCTCCACCCCCACAGGGGCAGGGCAATTCTGCCCAAACAGGTTGCCTGAGTAACAGCACATCAGGCCCCTCCCCCAGAAGACAGAGTAAAAGAACAAGAGGCCAACAACCCTAAAGTCCCTATAAAATAGGTGCATCTTGCTTGGGTTGTGGTCAATAGTTTGGACTCTGTACATTTCTTCAACCACCTTTCATCAGAATGACTAGGAAGAGGAACCCTGAACGCAGGAAAAATTCAGAGATTGTGACCTCTGCCACAGAACTAATGGATATGGACATAAGCAAGATGTTCAAAACAGACTTCAGGGTAACAGTTATGCAGATAATAGCTAAATTGAAGAAAACCATTTTTTTCTTTTTCTTTTAAATATTTTATGTATTCATTTTAGAGAGAGAGCACTGGGTGAAAGGCAGAGGGAGAAACAGACTCCCTGATGAGCAGGATCATGACTGGAGTCAAAGGCAGACACCCAAACAACTGAACCACTCAGGCACCCTGGAGAAATCTATTAATGGCAACACAGATTCTCTAAGGGCAGAAATGAGAGCTGATCTGGCAGAACTGAAAAATGCTACCAATGAGATCCAATCTAATCTAGATACTCTAACAACTAAGGTAAATGAAGCCGAAGAATGAATTAGGGATCTAGAAGACAAACTGATAGAAAAGAAGGATCAGGAGGAGGCCTGGAGCAAACAGCTTAGAATTCATGAAAACAGAAATAGAGAAATAAATGACACCACAAAACGTTCCAATGTCAGAATTACAGAGATCCGTGAGGGGATAGAGAGAGAGAGGACTAGAAGATATAGCTGAGCAAATCCTAGCTGAGAGTTTCCCTAATCTGGTGAATGAAACAAACTTTCATGTCCTAGGGGCAGAGAGAATCCCCCCCGCCCCCCCGCAAGATCAAGGAGGGCAGACTGACTCCGGGCATAGGATTGTGAAACTTGCAAATCTTAAAACCACGGAAAACACCTTAAGGGCAGCTAGGGGGAAGAGAGTCCTTACAAAGAGAGGGAGGAACATCAGAATAACGTCAGTCCTGTCCCAGAAACCTGGCAAATCAGAAAGGATTGGCAAGACGTATTCAGGGTACTATATGAGAAGAACATGCAGCCAAGAATACTTTATCTGGCACAGCTGTCATTTAGAATGGATGGAGAGATAAAGAGCTTCCAAGACCAGCAAAAACTGAAAGAATATGTGACCACTAAGCCAGCCCTGCAAGAAATACTAAGGGGGGGGGGTCTATAACAGAAGAAAGACCCCAAGAGTAATATAGAACAGAAATTTACAGAGACAATCTATAGAAACAAGGACCTTATGGGCAACATGATGACAATAAAAACATATCTTTCAATAATCACTCTCAATGTGAAGGGCCTATATGCTCCCATAAAATGACAAAGGATTGCAGATTGGATAAAAAGACAGAATTCATCCATATGCTGTCTACAAGAGACTAATTTTGAAGCTAAAGATACATCCAGACTGAAAGTGAAGGGATGGAGAACCATCTTTTATACCAACGGACCACAAAAGAAAGCTGAAGTAGCAATCCTCATATCCAACAAAATAGATTTTAAGCTAAATACTGTAGTAAGAGATACAGAAGGACACTATATCATTCTTAAAGGGTCTATCCAACAAGAAGATCTAATAATTGTAAATATCTATGCCCCCAACATGGGAGCAGCCAACTACATAAGCCAACTGTTAATCAAAATAAAATAAAGAGACATATTGATAGTAATATGTTAATTGTAGGGGATCTTAACACTCCACTCTCAGCAATAGACAGATTATCTAAGCAGAAAATCAACAAAGAAAGAAGAGCATTGAATGACACACTGGACCAGATGGACTTCATAGATATATACAGAACATTCCACCCTAAAACAATAGAATACTCATTTTTCTCAAGTGCACATGGAACTTTCTCCAGAGTAGACCACATACTGGGTCACAAATCAGGTCTTAACTGATACAAAAATTTGAGATTATTCCCTCAATGCTTTGAAACTGGAATTCAATCACAAGAAAAAGTTTGGAAGGAATTCAAACACTTGGAAGCTAAAGACCATCCTGCTTAAGAATGTTTGGGTCAACCAGGAAATCAAAGAACTTAATTCATGGAAACCAATGAGAACAAAAACACATTAGTCCAAAACCTATGGGATATGGCAAAGGTGGTCCTAGGGAGAAAATACATAACCATCCAAGCCTCAATCAAAAAAATAGAAAAATTCCAAATACCCAAACTCTCTTTACACCTTAACGAACTGGAGAATCAACACCAGATGAAGCCTACCTATACATGAGAAGGGAAATAATTAAGATTAGAGCAGAAATCAATGAATTAGAAACCAGAGACATAGTAGAACACATCAACAAAACTAGAAGCTGTTTCTTGGAAAGAATAAGATTGATAAACCACTAGCCAGACTAATCCAAAGAAAGAGAAAGGACCTGAATTAGTAAAATTATGAATGAAAGGGGGGAGATCATGACTAACACCAAAGAAATAGAAACAATCATCAGAAATTATTATCAACAGCTATATGCCAGTAAGTCAAACAACCTAGACGAAATGGATGCATTCCTAGGAACCTATGAACTTCCAAGACTGAAACAAGAAGAAATTAACACCCTGAAGAGACTAAAAACCAATAAAGAGATTGAAGCAATGATCAAAAACTTCCCCCAAATCAAGAGTCCAGGACCTGATTGATTCCCTGGGGAATTCTACCGAACATTCAAAGAAGAAATAATACCTATTCTCCTGAAGCTGTTTCAAAAAATAGAAACAGAAGGAAAACTTCCAGTCTCTTTCCATGAGGCCAGCATTACCTAGAATGCTAAACCAGGCGAATATGAATTCTCCTGAAAAGGAGAATTTCAGACCAATATCCCTGATGAATATGGATGCCAAGATTTTCAACAAGATCCTAGCTAATAGGATCCAAAGTACATTAAAAAGATTATCCACCATGACCAGGTGGGATTTATCCATGGGATGCAAGGGTGGTTCAACATTCGTGAATCATTGTGATAGAACAAATAAATAAGAGAAGAGAGAAGAACCACCTAGTTCTCTCAATTGATGCAGAAAAAGCATTTGACAAAATATAGCATCCACTCCTGATTAAAGCTCTTCAGAGTATAGGGATACAGGGAACATTCCTCAATTTCATAAAATCCATCTATGAAAAACCCCCAGCGAATATCATTCTCAATGGAGAAAGCTGAGAACCTTTCCTTTAACATCAGGAACATGACAAGGATGCCCACTCTCACCACTATTGTTCAACATAGTACTAGAAGTCCTAGCAACAGCAATCAGACAACAAAAAGAAAAAAAATGTATTCCAATACATTAAAAAAAAATGTTTGCAAAAAATGTATTTAATGTATTCAAAGAAGTCAAACTCTCTCTCTTCACAGATGACATGATATTTTATATAGAAAACCCAAAAGACTGCACACCCAAATTACTAGAACTCATACAGCAATTGTGTAATGTGGCAGGATACAAAATCAATGCACAGAAATCAGTTGCTTTCTTATATACTAAGAATGAAACTCTAGAAAGAGGAATTAGAGAATCGATTCCATTTGCAGTAGCACCCAAAACCATAAGATCTTGGAATAAACCTAACCAAAGAAGTAAAGGATCTATACTCTAGAACTACAGAACACTTATGAAAGAAATTGAAGAAGACACAAAATGATGTAAAAATATTCCATGCTCATGGATTGGAAGAATAAACATTGTTAAAGTGTCTGTGCTGTTGAGAGCAATCTGCACTTTCATGGCATCCCAATCAAAATACCATCGGCATTTTCCAAAGCACTGGAACAAACAACCCTAAAATTTGTGTGGAACCAGAGAAGACCCCGAATTGCCAAGGAAATGTTGAAAAAGAAAAGCAAAGCTGGGGGCATCACATTGCCTGATTTCTAGCTATATTACAAAGCTGGGATCACCAAGACAGCATAGTCCTGGCACAAAAATAGGCACATAGACCAATGGATCACAGTAGAAAGCCCAGATATGGACCCTCAACTCTATGGCCAAATAATCTTCAACAAAGCAGGAAAAAATATCCAGTGGAAAAAAGAGAGTCTCTTCAATAAATGGTGCTGGGCAAATTGGACATCTATATACAGAAGAATGAAACTTGACCATTCTCATACCCCATACACAAAGATAAATTTAAAATGGATGAAAGACCTCAACGTGAGACAGGAATCCATTAAATCCTGGAGGAGAACATAGGCAGGAACCTTTGACATTGGCCACAGCAACTTCTTTCAAGACACGTCTCCAAAGGCAAAGGAAATAAAAGTGAAAATGAACTTTTGGGACTTCATCAAGATCAAAAGCTTCTGCACAGCAAAGGAAACAGTCAACAAAAGAAAGAGGCAACCCATGGAATGGGAGAAGATATTTGCAAATGACACTACAGACAAAGGGCTAATATCCAAGATGTATAAAGAACTTCTCAAACTCAACACCCAAAAAACAAATAAGTCAAAAAAATGGGCAGAAGGCATGAACAGACACTCCTCCAAAGAAGACATACAAATGGCTAACAGACATATGAAAAAATGTTCATCATCATTAGCCATCAGGGAAAAAATCAAAACCACCTTACACGAGTTAGAATGGCAAAAATTAACAAGGCAAGAAACAACAAATGTTGGAGAAGATGTGGAAAAGGGGGAACCCTTTTACACTGTTGGTGGGAATGCCAGTTGGTGTAGCCACTTTGGAAAACAGTGTTGGAAGTTCCTCAAAAAATTAAAAATAGAGCTATCCTATGACCTAGCAATTGCACTACTGGGTATTTACCCAAAGATACAGATGTAGTGAAAAGAAGGGCCATATGCATCCCAGTGTGTTCATAGCAGCAATGTCAATAATAGCCAAACTGTGGGAAGAACTGAGATGCCCTTCAACAGATGAATGGAAAAAGGAGATGTGGTTCATATATACAATGGAATATTACTCAGCCATCAGAAAGGATGAATACCCAGCTTTTGCATCAACATGGATGGGACTGGAGGAGATTATGCTAAGTGATAGAAGTCTAGCAGAGAAAGTCAATTATCATATGGTAATTTACCTTACTCATGAAACATAAGGAATAGCATGGAGGACATTAGGAGAAGGAAGGAAAAATGAAGGGGGGAAATTGGAGGGGGAGACAAACCATGAGAGACTATAGATTCCAAGAAACAAACAGGGTTTTTGAGGGGAGGTGGGGTGGGTGGGTTGGCCCGGTGATCAGTATTAAGGAGAGCACGTATTGCATGGAACACTGGGTGTTATACGTAAACAATGAATACTTAAACAATGAATCTTAAAACACTACATCAAAAACTAATGACATGCTGTATGGTGACTAACATAACACAATTAAAAAAAGCAAAAAACAAACAAAAAAAAGAACTGCCTATGTTATTTTTCTGATTATCCTCATTTCCCATTCATTCCTCCACCCACAATCTGGCTTCCCTTCACAGTACTCTTAATGAAAATGCTCTTGAAAAAGTTGCAAAACAAAAGCAAACACACAAATGTGGTGACATTCCATGGCCGTTCTTCTAATCTTTTTTGGTTTAACTTCTACTCAGCATTTGATACTGGAAAGTGTCATCTTTTCTTGGTGTATACAGCATCATCTTTATTTTTCTGGTGCTTCTATTGCCTCTCTGGCTTGCTCATTCTTCATCTTTTTCTTCATTCCTTCCATCCTTCTTTCCAATCTTCCTTCCTTTTTCCATCCATTCTGTTTCCTACCCTCTTTCCCTCCCTTCATTCTTTTTCTTTTTTCCTTGAATTTTATATTTTTCTGTCAGTTCCTTAAATGTTTCTCTTCTCTTGAGTTTCTCTTCTGTGCTTTTTTCTCTTTAGATAGTATACAAATCCATAGGTCTCTTGTCTGGACCCATAAAGTTTCTCTAGAGTTTAGTCTTCCAGGGATCTGCTGTGTGTTCGTGTGTATGTGTGTGCATGCACACTCCTGTCTGTGTGTGTGTATATGTACGTATTGGTATATTCTTTGAGCCAGGCAAAGAAGGTAGGAGGGGATAAAGGTGGGACTTACTGCTCAACCTGCAGCCATTCAGTTGATCCCCCTATTTTCAGTGTGGCTCTCATCTTTACACTCTGTCTGGTCTGGTATGCCCAAATCAACATCCTTTCCTGTTCATTATGTCTCAGGAATAAATCTACCTTCAGGCGTGAGGGGAGGGAACTCTTGCCTGACTACTTCAGTTGAAGTGCAATTTCTAATAACCTTTAAAAAGAGACTGTCTGGCCAATATTTTTAAAATGACGTCAACTCTATACTTGAAGTCATTCATTATTAGGATGAGAAATTAGATTTTAGAAATTTGGAAAAACAAAAGATTATCTTATGAACTAATTAGTGACTATGTTAAAGAGAAGGTTTGGCGTCTTTTTTATTTAATTGCTTGATGTCTGGGAGTAGTTACCAAAGATATTGTCATATCATTATGAAGCTATTTTAGCTTAGAATATATGAAGTTCATTGGCTATATTAGGTATTAAATTATTTGGCTTACCCATTAGCCTTAACAAAATTGCCCTTAAAAACAGCCCCTTCAAGCTATGGCTTTGAAGACATCATTTTTGCAATATTTATGTGTAGTAACAAGAATTTTCTCAAGGTTTGTATTTCCAATTTCTACATTTCACTTAACAGCTGCTCTCTTTACCCTCCCTCCCCCACATTTCCTATCCTGTATTCTCTGATGAGTCAATCCTTTTTCTCCATTACTTACAGAAAAGTAATTGCATTCTAATCGAAACTGTACTTTCAGATGGTTGCCTAGCTGAGGACCATTAGTAACACCACACTGTGAGACTTTAAATTGGTCTCTTTTCAAATGAAAGACGTATGTGCCTTGGGGTCCTTGTAAATGTCACCTATTTGTTTCTCACCTTTGATCAATGAGATATGTCCCAAAGGCTGCTAGTGTAGGCTATTGTCCTTAGTTAAAACACAACTGTATATAAAGAAAATGGTAAAGCAAATAGAGCTTATACTTAATGAGTATTCAGCAGCAGTAAGGCATTTACATTTAAAGCATTTTTTTTTTTTAATTTGACAGGCAGAGATCACAAGTAGGCAGAGAGGCAGGCAGAGAGAAAGAGAGGAGGAGGAAGCAGGCTCCCCAATGAGCAGAGAGCCTGATGCGGGGCTCAATCCCAGGACCCTGGGATCATGACCTGAGCCGAAGGCAGAGGCTCTAACCCACTGAGCCACCCAGGTGCCCCTACATTTAAAGCATTTTGCTTGATTTTATAGATGAATAAATCGTATCATTGTGGATTTTTTAAAAATGTAAAATGGGCCTCAAATTGTAAAATGCTTTTGCCATCCTTCTGCACTTATTTCTTCTCCTTATCTATTCAAATAGATGTGAGAGTTGGTTGTTATGTTTCAAGTAGTTGGGTAGGAACACTAGTTTTCTGAGCAGTGATGCTTATATCAATTCAACTTAAATTCAGGTCAAGTCAAGACTGCCTACTCTGCTCCAGGCGTAGTGCTGGGTGCATGGGATAGTGAATGGTGACTAAGGCACTGAAAGTCTCTGCCATAACTTCCTAGATAGGCCATAAATATAAACAGGTAAACTAAGAAACTAGCATGTTTATCATGGCTTGTGGTAAATATTATCAATGAAATGGGGTGTCAAGATGGAGTCCACTTTAGATTGGAAGCTTGGGGTGATCTTTTCTGAAGAGATGAAATTTGAGCAGAAAAACCTGAAGGATAATAAAAAAACAGCTACACAAAGAACTGGAGAAAGAGGATTCTAGGCAGAAGGAACAACAAATACAATATCCATGTAGAGGGCAAGGGGTTAGAAGAGCCAACAAGAAAAATGAAGGCCAGTAGGATGGAAGCATGACAAACATAAGGAAAAAGGAGATGAGATTGGAGAGAAATAAGGACCAGCTCTCCAGAAACCCACAGGTTATGGTAGGGGAGTCTATATTTCAGTATCAGTCGTCAATGTTGTATTTATATGAATGTATTCAACCTAATTAACTGATTAGGAAAAACTAATATAAAAATAAAAGAGTTTTAGTCTTGAAGGAAAAACATGGTAATTAGGATACCAACAACAAACCCCTATACTAAATAATTGAATTAGTATTTTCAGAAAGCTTTGTAAAGATATTATAATAAACCAAGAGAAAGTTCAGCACGGTAGGTAAAAGCGTGGGTACTGAAGCCAGCTGTGTTCTTGAACAAGACATTTAACTTTTTCTATTTCCAAATCTGTGAGGATAAGTGAGCTGTCACATACAAAATGTTTAAAATATGCCTGAAATGTAGTAAGTCCTATATAATTTTTAATATCATATCTTTGTAAAAAGTATATTCATGGAACAACTATATTGAAATTTAAAATGTGATTGCTGAAGTTAAAAAGGAAATGAAAGAGTTGAATAAAACAATGGACAGAGCCTTAAACTGGATCTGGAAGATTAAAAGGAAAAATTGCTTAGAATGTAGACTCAAACAGAGACTGAAACTGTAACATTAACATGACATAAGGGAATCCATTCAGATGTTCTACCATCTGTTTAGGGGAGATGCAAAGGTTGGTTGCAAAGAAAATGAAGAAATAATATTTTATTTTATTTTTTAAGATTCTATTTATTTATTTGACAGAATGAGAGAGAGCACAAGCAGGGGGAGCATTAAAGGGAGAGGGAGAAGCCGGCTCTCCACTGAGCAGGCTGATGCAGGACTTTATCCCAGGACCCTAGAATCATGACCAGAGCAGAAGGCACACGCTTAACCATCTGAGCCACCCAAGTGCCCCAGTAACAATATTTTAAATAAAGAAAGAGAAAGTAGAGTCCAGATAAAAATAGTCCACCAGTGGCAGACAGGACAAATGAATGAAGACCCAACATAGGTAGGTGCTGGAAATTTTAGACTACCAGGAATGAAGGGGAAAAAGACCTGAAAGCATTCAGAGAGAAAGGGGAGGTTTCCTGTCTAGATGGAGGTATCAGACTTCTGGTTCTCAGCACTTCATCACAAACTCTCACATCTGTGGCAAATTCATATTCTGAAAATGCAAAGACTCAAAGTTAATTATGTACCTGGCAAAAAAAAAAAAAAATCTGTATGGAAATATCTCCACAAAATAAAACAGGAATTCTGCCCCCCCCAAAAAAGTTAAAGTACAGATTCTAGTTGATTATAATGGAGAAGATTTTGAAAAGCCTGCTGAAAGCAAATAAAATGGATTACTCCACTCTCCAAACTTGGAATATTCACATTTAACTAATAGGGGATTATTGATATAGCATTTACTTCTCTTTTTGGGTCCTATTTATACTACTTGGTTCTTGAGTGAATAAAATTTATATCTTGATAGCTTTGAAATGCTTTTATATGTGTTTACATTTACAGAACCAAATTTTAGACAGAATGGACTACTTATTGTTGTAGAACAGAATTGAAAGATGTTTATAATGTAAAAACAACAACATAACAAAAATATAAATCTGGAGGTATAGATAGGTAAAGGAAGTAAGAATAATACAAAAATACTAAAATCCTCATTTTTCATATCAGAGGGCCAAAATATATTTCTAAAGTTGATAAAACCAGCACAGGAATATGTATTCTTATTTAAAATAATAGTTTCATAACTACTAGTTTATTATTTTTTTTTAAAGTGTCAAATATGGGATGCCTGGGTGGCTCAGTGGGTTAAAGCCTCTGCCTTGGGCTCAGGTCATGATCTCAGGCTCCTGGGATCGAGCCCCGCATCAGGCTCTCTGCTCATCAGGGAGCCTGCTTCCCCCTCTCTCTCTGCCTGACTCTCTGTCTACTTGTGATCTCTGTCTGTCAAATAAATAAATAAAATCTTTTTTAAAAAGTTTCAAATATGATCCTATCTTCAAATATGATCCTAACTCCTAATGGAGTTGCAAAGTGAGAGAAAATTTTGATTTTGATTTAGACATACTGTATGTATCTTAGACATATCTTTACCATGGTAACTTTTTCGACTGTTTCCAAGGGTAACTTGCAGCATATCCCTATGAAGGAAGAGTATGCCATCTTAGTAAAGAATCAGTTGAGTCACAGGAACATTTAGGGAAGCATGTCCAGGATGTAATTCTGAGCAGAAAAATGAAAAGAAAGGCATGGAAGTTGTTGCATAGTGCAACCCGTTTTGTGTATAGAAAGTTATATATGTGTACATCTCCACTGCTAGAAAGTTCTTTAAAAAATTGTGCATTCATATCAAATGGATTGCTACTTGGCAAAAAAAAAAAAGAATAAACTGATATACTTTGCAACGAGGTGGGCACCTAAAAGCATTATATTGAGCAAAGAAAATCATAAACAAAAGGTATACAAAGTTTAAGAGGAGGCTAAACGAATCTATGATGTTTGAAATATGACTGTTAGTTCTGGGGCTGTTGAAATTGCCTAGAAAAGAGCATGAGGGAATTTTCTGGAGTGATCAATAGGCCCTATATCTTCACTGGGGTAATGGTTACTCAGGAGTGTGTATTTGTTAAAACTCATTAAATTGTACACTTAAAATATGTGTGTTCTATTATATGTAATCTATAACTCAATTTACAGATATAAGTTCACAGATGTATGTATGTATGTATGGCATATACATGATTATGTATGTATAGGATAATAGTGGAAAAGACCATATATCAAGCGATTTTGATTGGGGGAGGAGGCAGGAGAAGTATTTTTCATTCTATATTTGTTTTAATTTTTATGAGCATATTACTCTTGTGACGGCATCAAGAGATAAATTTAAAATGCAGTTTGAATCCTGAAGGGCACTGATTTTCAATGTTTTAGGACAGAGGTGCTTCCTGCCAACACTGTCCTTCTGCATCCCAACTCTGACAGAGGTGCCTGAAGGATGTCATTTATTCCCCCTGGGGCCAGGAAAGCTATGAAGGACAGAGCACTACCTGGCTGGCTGGAGACTGTTTGTTCAGAAATTGAGCAAACCAAAGGGAAAGAAGACCATGGAGGAGAAAGGGTAGGTAAGAAAACCAGTTCTGAGATTCAGCAGAAATATATAAAGGGTCAAGCACAGAAAGGAAAACATATTCTGCAAGATCCCTGTTTCACAGTCATCTGCCTGTGCCTTCCACATGCAACAGGGTTGCTTGGAAAAGTGCATGTCGGCTGCACAAGTAAGGCCAGCAGTGAACTGCTGTCTCTAAAGAAAAACCAAAATCAAAAAAACTGAAGCATGTCATCAGGAAGCGTGGTTAGCTCTTTTAAAGAAGCCAGTGGCAAAGGACTTTTAATGATTGCTTTGCTCTAAGCCCTCCTGCTGCTACCAGCTTTTAACTCAGCATTCCCTTGGGTTATTTTCCCTTTTCATCCTTTCATTTAACAGAAAGTATCTGCAACACCAGAACCCAATCGCTAGTTCATGCTAACAAGCCTTCACTTATCTGTCCTACTATTTTGACCTTCTGGCACTTATAAATTCTAGGAGTCTCTAAACTCAGGCAATTAGTGCTTCGAATTACTAACCCAGACATCACTTGCAGAGGGCAGAGAGAAATTGGCTTTTCATAAGAGAATTAGCTTTTTACATGCTAACTCCTTGCTATTAAATCATTATTTTGCCAAGCATTGGACCTCAGTTTTGTTGTTGCTGTTTATTTGTTTGAGCCATAGAGATTATAACTTTTCATTTCTTAGTAAATTAAAGCAGATTCAAATATTCCATAATTCCTGGAAATATATGCATACATACATATACATATATGTGTATGTGTGTATTTTTAATGTAGTTGGAAAAAAATTTATTTTGAAGTATAGGACTCCATAATTTCTACTGAAAAAACTCAATGTGTACATTGTTTTTGAGCAAGATAATAGACCTTTATGCACTTTTGTTCAAGGTTTGTCCCATTTTGCAAAAACAGTCTGGGATATTCCCAGGGAAGAGATAAGCCTGTTAAGAGTTGCAGTTTGGATATATGATTACCCAGAAGCAAAATAAATGATATGTTATTGTTTACTCTGTATCTGTGGATATAGGTAGCCCTATAGTCAATTTATCGATGATAATGAGGCATAGTCTTTTCATTTTGACTTCCCGTTCCTCTATCTATCTCCTATTTCTATCATATGAATTTTTAAAAAGATTTTATTTATTTATTTAGAGAGAGTGTGTGCGCACTTGTGTGCCCGTGAGTGGTGGGGAGGGGCAGAGAGAGAGACAGATTCTCACATCAACTCCACGCTGAGCACAGAGCCCAGGCTTTAGGACCCTAAAATCATGATGTGAATAGAAATCCAGAGTTGGGCACTTAACCTTCTGAGCCACTTAGGCGTCCCAGTATGAATTTTTTTTTTAATGTGAATAGTCGTCTATTTTATTTGTGAGACCTCAAATATGGACTTACAAATTCTATTAACTTTCTGAATATGCATTTTCAGCTCGCTCTAGTATAGTGCTATGTGACCACCAAAACCTTTTCTGTTTTTCTTGGGCACACAAGAAGGCATTTCCCAGGTCACTTGCATTTAGATTGGGCTATATGATTAGTTCTGGGCAATGGAATGTGAATGGAAAGATGTATTCTGCTTGACTTCTTTTTTTTTTTAATTATTTTTTAAGATTTTATTTATTTATTTGACAGAGAGAGAGAGATCACAAGTAGGCAGAGAGGAAGACAAGGACAGAGAGGGAAGCAGGCTCCCTGCCGAACAGAGAGCCTGATGCGGGGCTCAATCCCAGGACCCTGAGGTCATGACCCGAGCAGAAGGTGGAGGCCTAACTCCCTGAGCCACCCAGGCACCCCTCTGCTTGACTTCTAAAAGGTCCTCATAATCTTACTCTCACTCATCCACATGGTGAGGAACAAGGACTCCCAAGATGGCAGACACAAATGGAAGCCTAGATAACTTTGAGTCATCTCAGAAAGTAAATCAGTAGAAGATCCTCTTGACCTGCATCATATTTTGTGAAAGCAAGAAATAAACTTTTACCATGTTAAGAAACTGAGACTTTTTTATTTGCTAGCTTTGCAAAACCTATACTGAGATAGCTTATTGGTGGTAGTCATAATTTTGATTTTTAGCAATTTCAAAAAAGGGAATATACTTTTGTGGTCAAATACAATCAAACATTTTATAAAGTTTTGTCAACAGAGCTTGAGGTCTCAAATTATTCTTGTAGTCATATATTGACTCAAAAAATTTGGAACCACTTTATCTTCATGTGCTAATTTGATAACAATTCTCTGGCTTGACTTGTTAAAAATCTGAATTGGACTATACTTGAGAAGTGAAAGAAGGTTTCCTTGACATGTTTGGCTACATTTTGACCTCAAGTATACATTCCATGAAAGAAAGGAAAAAGAGGGAAGGACATAAAGAGAAGGTTCCAGATGAGAGAAGGAAGAAAGGAAATTTTATTGGACACCTTTTTTTAAAAATTTGCAGTGCCAAGAGGGGAAAACCAGTCAATAAAATAAAATGTTTGAAGTGATAGCAATGTGCTTTTTGATAATAGTACTTATGTGTACCTTTAAGAGGAACCAGTTTGTATTGTTAAATATTAATTATTAAAATTTGTCATAGTATGACATCAAGATAGAAATATTAAATCTTTTATATTTTTATTTGTTTCAAAAGTGACGTGAGCATAGTTCCTTAAACATTTAGAAGGATTCAAGTAAAAGGATTCAATAAAAATCTTTTATATCACATTGTGGTGATATTCTGTGAAGATTCTACTTGTTAAATTTAATTATGACATGAGATTCCGTAACTAGGTTGAATATATGAGTGTAAATGAACTGTTGACTACTGACTTTAATAAATTTCAGAATCTTCTTCCATGACTTGTAGAGTCCTACAAGGCTGGCCCCTATTTCTCTCCAATTCTATTCACTCTTCCCCTTGTTTGCTATGTTTCTGTTCTATTGATTTCCCTTCTTATTCCTGACACTTCTACGCCCTTATCTTCTTTGAGGTTATAATTTTGCTTATAATATCTGGTTCTGGAATCAAGGTTATGTTGGATTTGCAAAATCAGTTGTTAAGTTTTCTCACTGTTTCTAATATATCCTATTGTTACTGTCCTTTTCATGTTTGGAAGAATTCATTAATTACATTGCCTTTGTAATTGTAATTGCATTACATCTTTGTAGGATAAACTTAACAAATTCAATTTCTTTCATAGCCATTGATTATTTAAACTTTCTATTTATTTTCTTGCCAATTTTAGAAACTTGTGTTTTTAGGAAGTTATCATTTTATCCAAATCATCAGGCATATTTTTATTACTTTAAAGTCTTTAGGGTCTATAGTAAAGTATCATTTTTCATTCCTATCACTGATAATTTGTGTGATTCCTATTTTTTTCTGATTCCTGGCATGATTAGATTATGACTTGATAACAAAGAGTATTTCTTTATAATGAACATGTTATGGTTAATTTTATATGTCAACTTGACTAGGCCACAGGGTGCCCAGATTTTTTGTTAAACATTATTCTGGTCAAAAAAAAAAAAAGAAAGAAAGAAAAGAAAAAGAAAAAAGCAAAACAAAAAAACACATTATTTTGGGTGTTTCTGTGAAACTGTTTCTGAATGAGATAACACTTAAATTGTTAGACTAAGTAAATCAGATTACTCTCCATAATATGAGTGGGCCTCATCCAATGAATTTGAAGGCCTGAACAGAGCAAAAGGTTGGGACTCCCTCAAGGAAGAGAGAATTCTCTCATCGAATGGTCTTCAAACACAGACATGAGACATTAGCCTCTGCTGGTCTATAGAAGCCTGGAGGCCTTTGGATTCAAACTGGACCATTGGCTCTGCAAATTTTAGACTTGTTAACCTCTATAATCATATGATCAATTCCTTGTATAAAGCACTTTGTATATGTGTGTGTGTGTGTGTGTGTGTGTGTGTGTGTGTGTGTGTTTATAATACAGAAAGTGGAATATACATGTTCTACTGCTTTGGGTATATACCCTACTAATTCTGTTTTATATATTATATATACAAAGATATTATATATAAATTTTGTATAAATAGAAAACATATGTATTGATGTTATAGATAATTATACACACATACATATAGAATACATACACACACACATCATCTATTTGTTCTGTTTTTCTGGAGAACTCTGATTAATACAGAGCAATACAGAACATAAGACAATTTAATATAATGTGTACATGAAAAGAGTGTGAAGTCCAACATTGTTTGGTGCAGAATTCTGTATATGTCATTTAGGTCAGACCCAATTATACTGTTCATATATATTTCATATATATTCTATTTACTTATATTTGTTTGTTTTGGTTTTTTCTATCAGCTGTCATAAGAGGTATGTTAAAATTTTCATTATGATTGTGAATTTGTCTACTTTACTTTTCAGTTGTCTAATTATATTTTATATATTTTGAAGCCATGCTATTAGATGCATATAGATTTAGAATTTGGTATCTTATGGTTGTATAAACCCCTTTATTTATCAAGGTGCTACTCTTGATCTCCACCAATGGTGCTTCCCTTGAAGACTGCTTTCTCTAATATTAGTATAGCTATGTCAGTTTTCTTTTGATTAGAGTTTGTATAAAATACCTTTCTCAGTCCTTTTACATAGACTCTTTCTGTGTTTTACATTTAAAAAAATTTTTATTTATTAATTTATTTATTTGACAGAGAGAGAGATCACAAGTAGGCAGAGAGGCAGGCAGAAAGAGAGGGGTAAGCAGGCTCCCCACTGAGCAGGGAGCCCAATGTGGGGCTCAATCCCAGGACCTTGGGATCATGACCTGAGCCGAAAGGCAGAGGCTTTAACCCCCTGAGCCACCCAGGTGCTACCCTCTGTGTTTTACATTTAAGGTGTGTTTCTTATAAACAGCATGTAGGCCTTTTAAAATCCAATCTAATAATCCTAACCTTTTACTTGTAATATGTAGTCCATTTGTATTTAATATTATTTTTTGTAATGCTGGACTATACCTGTTATTTAACAACTTTTTATTTAACTAATCTATTTTATGTGTTTCTTAAATTTCTTGCCATCTCTTAAATAACAACTCTTTAATTCTTCCAATTTTATTCTATACTTACTAGTCATACACTGTTTTGTTATTCTTTTTATAATTTTGCTCTATGATTTTATGATGTATCCTTGATAATAATTGTCTAGTACAAGATATTACTTTTACCAGTTCCACATTAATGTTAGAACTTTAGAAAACTTTAGCTTCATATATCAATGCCTACTTTTTGAATAATTGTTTTCAATTTTAATTCTACATATGTTTTAAACTTCCCAAAGCATTACTAGAACCATTTTGTATAGACAGCATTCATATATATTGATCCACCCATTCATCCTTTCTGATATTCTTAATTCTTTTCTTTTTTTTTTAAATTTTTTAAAATTTTATTTATTTATTAGTGAGAGAGAGAGAGAGCGAGCACAGGCAGACAGAGAGACAGGCAGAGGTAGAGGGAGGAGCAGGCTCCCTGCCGAGCAAGGAGCCCGATGTGGGACTCGATCCCAGGACGCTGGAATCATGACCTGAGCAGAAGGCAGCCGCTTAACCAACTGAGCCACCCAGGCGTCCCTCTTAATTCTTTTCTATGTACGCTTGTTTTGATTTCCTTCTGACGAAAAAAGTTCCTTTAATATTCCTTTTAAAATAAACTTACTGGGAATGAATTCTTTCAGTTTTTATAAAAAATATGTCAGGGGCGCCTGGGTGGCTCAGTGGGTTGGGGCCTCTGCCTTCCGCTCTGGTCATGATCCCAGGATCCTGGGATCGAGCCCCACATCGGGCTCTCTACTCAGCGGGGAAGTCTGCTTCCTCCTCTCTCTCTGCCTGCTTCTCTGCCTACTTGTGATCTCTGTCTGTCAAATAAATAAATAAATAAATAAATAAAATATGTCAGTCATGCTCCTTGGTATTTACCCAGAAGGTCTGAAAACTTATATCCATGCACATTTATTCATAGTTGCCAAATTTGAAAGTAACCAATTCAGTAGGATAAATAAATGGAAAAATAGACTGGTATATCCAAGTAATAGAATATTCTTCAGTGCTACAGGAAAGGGAGTTATCAAGCTGTGGAAAAACATGAAGGAAACACAAATGCATATTACTAGTTGAAAGAAGCCAATCTGAAAAGCCACATACTGTATGATTCCAACTATATGCCATTAAAAAAAAAGCCAACTATAGAGACAGCAAAAAATCTGTGGTTGCCTGTGGTTGGAGATGAGTGTAGGGGGTAAATGAATAGTGGAACATAGAGGATTTTTAGGACAGTAAAAATACTCTGTTTGATGTCATGATGATGGATACATGTCAGTATACATTTGTCCAATCCCATAGAATGTACAACACCAAGAGTGAACCCTTATATTAGATATTGTATATTATATATTATATATATGTGTGTATATATAATATCAACTGTAGACTTTGTGTGATTATGATGTGTTAGTCTAGGTTCATCAGTTGTAACAAATGTACCATTCTGTTGAGGGATGTCAACAAGGGAGGCTTGTACATGTGTAGAGACTAAGGGTACATAGAATTCTCTTCTCTTTCCTTCCCTTCCCTTCTCTTTAATGTTGCTATGAACTTAAATCTACTCTAAAAGTGTTATGTCTTAATAAAAAAATATGTAATGAAAAATTGATCACTTTCATCCAGTTATGTACTAAGCTCAAGGAGTTGCAGTTGAGATACAGTTTTGGTAGGATTCAGTCTACTTATGATTTGTATCTGTTCCTCTGGTATGGCCTTCAATAGGCCTTTAATTGAGAATTTAGTGTCTTTGTCTCTTTAGTACTAATAAATTGGAATTTCCCCTCTGTTTTTCAGAGTTATTTGAATTAGCTCTTTAAGCTTTTGCTCTGCATATCTTCAGAATATAGCAAAGTCTTGAGATGGGGATTGGCTGTGTGTTGAGGTCCCTTGAGTCTCTAATTTTGTCACTTGAACTCATATAACTTCCAAAACTGTGGTTGTTTATCTGTGTCTTAGCAGCAGCTCTCAGTCTTTGTGCTCATATTCTAAGCCTTTTGTTTATACCCAGAATCAGCAAATGTCCCCAGAGAAAAAGAAAATTATAGATCCTCAGTCTACCTCTGAATTTACCTCTGTTTTCTCTGGACTTTCAGTTCTCCTGACTTTTTGCTTTGGCAACTCTCTGATAACCTTTAAAAAAAAAGCATTTTTGTAATTTGCCTGGCTTTTTTAGTTGCCATGAATACTTCATTCTCCTCTGAAGCAGCATTCCTAATAGCCATATTACCTTTATTTTAGGTGCCTTTAGGAGTATACAGTTACATTTTGTATCTTTCCTATATTACAGATTTATTTTTGTAACTGCCTCCAACACATTTTTAAAAATTTTAATGTGTTCAAAAGAGAACTAGCCTTCTATTCTCCCATTGCTATAATTCCATCAGATTCCTGATCGCCATCATGTTGGGGGTTAGGAATAGTTGCAATATTAAACAAGAAGGTCATCCAAGTCTTCACTGAGAAGATAACTTGGAACAAACACATGACAGAAGGAACAAGCCATGGAAATATCTGGAGGAAGAGAAGAAGGAATAGCAAGTTCAAAGGCACTAACAAAAGAATGTGTCTTATGTTTTTGTATAATGGCAAAGAGGTTGATATGACTGGCGCAGAATGATCAAGGGGAAAGTAACAAAGATTAAATTCAGACCAGGATTAATTTAAGCATCGCCTTCAAGTCTTCATTTTCTTTCAATACTTCACATCCAATATATATTATGTCCTACATGTTTTACCAATGAATTATTACTGACATATATGTCTCATTTATAGTTCTGTTACCACAATCTTCATTTATCTCTCATTGTCTATAGATGATTACAAATCAGGAACTGATCCTTCCAGTCTCAGAACTCTCCACTCCAAAAAATTACAAATAAAATATTCTCTTCTGCCATAACCACTATCATGGTCACAGTATAAGACTTTAAATATTCCTAGTTCTGGAATTTTTCCATTACTATACATGAATGGGCCAATTAAGGAAGAAAAATGCCCATTTTCTACAACAGGTGTTTGGAATGTTTGAATATGAGTACTCTATATCAATGCCTACCACAATATTAGAAGACAGTGAGAATTTTGGAATTTACTTAGATCTATTCAAAAGCCAAATGGATTTGTTGAGTATAAGACTGGGCTAGAAAATGAATAAAGTTTTCAACTTCCTGTGGTTGAGAAAAATCTAAGTAAAATAGTCATTTGGTCTCATGACTTCTTGGCAGAAATTTCACACACAAAAATAGTGCTATACTCCTTCAGACATTGTTGTCAGTTCTTTTCACATATACATTATGCTGATGCATGTAGCTTTCACAAAATAACCAAACATGATTATTGTTTTTCTAATGAAAAAGTGATTTTTAAGACATGTAAGAATAAGAGTGTATATTGTCCATATAGCTTCCACTTCCTGATTCTTTCATGAACGCAATTAAAAACCGATTCTGCAGCCTTCATATATATCCTTTGGGAAAACATCTGTTGTTTTCTGCTAAATGAAATAACATCAATATGCCTTTTCAGCCCTGGGCTTGGATTGTCTGCCTCTAATTTGGCACATTTAAGAATCTTATTATCCCTCTGTTTGGGAAAAAAAAAATGTTTCAAATACTTAATAAATAATGCAAAATTATTTGTAGCAAAAATCACAGGAACCAAAAGATATGTTTGCAAATAACAGCATCAGAAACCTCTGCTTTCTGAGGAAAACACTGGAACCCTTTAACTTTAAAAAAAATTTTTTTGAGAGGCAAAACACTGCTTCTTATGGACAACATTGAAATTTTTCCTTTGGATCAGGAAAACAAAAGCAAAGGAGGGAAAGAAGAAAGAGATAAAGAAGGATGGTAGGTAAATTTTTATACCATGTATGCTAGATGTTAGGTTCTAAAATATTTGTGATATAATGGAAAGAATGAAACATATTGTGGAAGGAGTTAAACAAGAAAATAGAGTATTTATTAGATTAAATTAAATTTCTTCTCATGTTTTTTAAAAAAAATCTATGGTTGATACAAAGTAAGAAAATCTATGCATTAATAAAAACACTTTTTAAATATGCTTTTCACTTGATTAAATAAAATTAACACTTGTATTTTTATATAAAATATGGCAAAAATAATGGTCATGGCTATAAAGTATAGACACTATATATCTTATAAATAGACATATATATAGACATATATATAGACATATATATATATAAAACATTCTAACATCAGCTATATTTTTAGGGTTGCAAGAAAGTTATGACTGATTTGTCAATTTGTTTGCTTGTTTAGAATCTTAGAAAGCTCTTTTTTAAGGTAAAGTAAAAGGAAATTTAGTTTTTCAGGTGAACTGAAACTTTTGTGACTTGAGAGTACTCAAATCTTAAATGTATGTTTTTAAACGTGTTTTAGACATTTTATTCTTGGATTATGAAAAGGGTATATGAAAGTATGTTTTCTATCAAAAAATCTCAACTTAAAATTTACCCTTGTCTTGAAACACATAATTTTCTTTACTTTATGGTCACATGTAAAACCCCAGACCATCAATGAGGAAAGAGCTGTCACATGTATGTGGAGACATAACATAGTGGACTGAAGTCCAGGTTGAAGCCTGGATAAAAGAGAAAGGGCAAAGCAGATTCTGGCGGATTTACACTTCGTAGATCCAGAGGTGCTGATCTGGAATGGTTTTATGAAGGATGTGAGTCACTGGGAGAGGAGGAAAAACCGTTCTAGGCAAGAGTAGAGAAGAAATGGTGTTACATAAGGAAAATACAAAGTAATTGTGAGATGATGAGAAGATATTGGGAGGTGATACTTCCTTTGTGCTATATTTATTTAATGTTGAATTGAAGAAACATTTGATTTTTTTAAATTTAAATTTAATTAACAAACATATCGTACATCATTAGTTTTGATATGTCTAGTCATTCATTAGTTGTGTGTAACACCCAGGGTTCATCACATCAAGAAGCATTTTATTTTATTTTTTAAGATTTTATTTATTTATTTGACAGAGAGATATCACAAGTAGGCAGAGAGGCAGGCAGAGAGAGAGGGGGAAGCAGGCACCTTGATGAGCTCCATCCCAGGACCCTTAGATCATGACCTGAGCTGAAGGCAGACGCTTAACCATCTGAGCCACCCAGCTGCCCCAGAAGCACTTTAAATAGAGAACATCTCTCTGAAACCACTCCATCTACAAGTAAGTGCAAATAAACCATCTTTCAATGCTTAAAAGCTTTCCTGAACCCAGATCTCTCATACTGTATATCAGCAAGACAAAGCCAAGTCTGAGATCCAAAAAGCTCTGAAAGCTGAAATTTCATTGGTTACTCATTTGATGGCAAAATCTGATCTGGCCTGAACCTACATGAAGCTGTGTGTAGTCTTTCTTTATCCCACTTGATAAGACAAATCATAGGTTTGACTACAGAAATATGGAAGTGTTCTCAGTCCTGCCTTAGACCCTGCTGAGGGATGTTGTAGGATAGAGTTGGTTTATGTATTATAATTGATACACAGGTGTTAACATCTAAAAATCTCAAATTTTCTGAAGTCTGGAACATATTTGTTTCTAAAGGTTTCAGATAAAGAATTGTAGTCCTCATCCTTCCTTCCCCATTTAAGTAATACAAGTTCTTTTTTATTTCTTTTTTAAAGATAATTGCTTTAAACATTAAATCAATGCTGTGGATTCCTTATGACTTCTTTAAACTTTTTTCAAATTCTTTATGTCTCTTTTAAAGTTACAGAGTCAAAAACAGAGGGAACACCTGACCAGTTCTTATTATATGGTTTATTACCATTTCCTCATTCTCATTATTTAGGAGTATTTCTTAAAGGACTGTTCTGGTGGTCTATTAAAAGTAGATTAAATGGATATAGTTCTTTCTTAGTATCAACTCATAAATGATCAGTATCCAGTTGGTGCTTTGCATAGATCAGACTGTCAAGAAATGTTTGTTGAATTAATCAAAACATGACTTATTATTAAAGTTCTATTCTTGTTTATACAATGCTATCTTGTGCTTTTTTTTTTTTAAGATTTTATTTATTTATTTATTAGAGAGAGAGAGAGAGAGTGCATAAGCTCAGGCAGACAGAGTGGCAGGCAGAGGCAGAGGGAGAAGCAGGCTCCCCACTGAGCAAGGAGCCTGACGTGGGACTCCATCCCAGGACGCCGGATCATGACCCGAGCTGAAGGCAGCTGCTTAACCAACTGAGCCACCCAGGCGTCCCCTATCTTGTGCTTTTTAAAATTCAGTGTTTTTATACATATGCAGCTTATTATGATTCCTCTATTTTATTCAATTTGTGTAATTTTGGTTTATTTTAATCCCCAAGTATGCCACACTAAACTTGTCCCTGTTAAGTTTTATTTTTGATGGTTTCTTTTTATAAAATTGTTTTGAATTCTAAGGCATAAGTCCAGGATGATATATACTCTTAGCTTAGGGTCATCTGCAAATCTAATGTGTCTAATGTGTACTTTCAGACACTTTTTTGTTTGTTTGTTTTCTTTTTTTTAATATTTTATTTATTTATTTGACAAACGGAGACCTCAAGTAAGCAGAGAGGCAGGCAGAGAGAGAGGGAGAAGCAGGCTCCCCGCCGAGCAGAGAGCCCGACGTGGGGCTCGATCCCAGGACCCTGAGATCATGACCTGAGCTGAAGGCAGAGACTCAACCCACTGAGCCACCCAGGTGCCCCTGTTTGTTTGTTTTCTAAAAGAAATGCCAAAAAAGGCATATGTCGATGCAAAATAGTAAAATTTGAAATATTTAAAAATATTTATTTTACACTCAATCCCGCTAACTTCATTCTGTTAGGGAACACATTATAAAGATAGATACTCAAAACTGACAATATTTTCAGTTTATAGACATGACATCAATATTTCAACTATGTTCCTTTACAACTGAAAAGTGAATGTGGCTTCTTTCCCGAAGAAGTTCACAGTCTATTGAGAAGGTAAACATGTGAACAAGTAGTTGTAATACAGGATTTTGAGTGTCATCATACAAATTTGTTTTAGGAATTATATTTTGGGAAAGCTTGAAAGGAGTGTACTCCAACAGAACATCCTTGGATTACCATGATGAGGAGGAAGGAAAGATATCTTGAGGATAGTGAATAACTAAAACAAAGGCACTAGTAACAAAATAAACTATGGGTACACAAATACACAGAGACATGTAGCGTAATTTTCAAGGAACTTCAAGCCAATCACTGTGGCTAGGTAAAATATAGATATGGGTCAAGTAAAAAGACGATCTAAGGCTGTGGTAGGTCTTTGGGCTTTGTCTGAAGACAGTGAATCACGTTGATCCAGAACCTTTGCCTTTTTTTTTTTTTTTTTTTTTAGTATTTATTTGAGAGCAAGCGAGCAGGGGAAGGGACAAAGAAGAGGGAGAGAAGTCTTCTGTAGACTCTCTGCTCAGAGTAGATTCCAACAAGTGTCTCTATCTCACTACCCTGAGATCATGACCTTGAATGGAAATCAAGAGTCCAGCACTTACCCAATCATGCCACCCACGCTCCCCAAGAACCTTTTCATTTTAGAAAGATATTTCTGGCTGCATAGCTGAGGACAGATGGAGGGCTCAGGGACTGAATCTGGGGTGGAGTCGTTGCTATATTCAATTGGAAACACCGATGGCTGAAGTGAAATGATAGTCAGGAGCACAAAGCAGAGAAGGGACAAGGAATGCAGAAGAGGGTAACTCGCCTCTGAGTGTAAAGAGTTGGTTGTTGGGAATCAGTCATGGTGGGAATACTTATATCACAGAAGTGAGCAAACACAGAAACTGGCTCCCCAGCCACTTCTCCCAAGTCTTTCTTAAAGATTTAGCACTGAGAAAATATTTAAAACAGAAATAAATTTACATTCCACCTTTCTTTGGTTTGTAAAAGCTCTCATGTATTAGTGGCACTGAGAGACCTAGCTGGCTATGTTATTTTAATTATTTGGAGTCATTTACAAGAGCCATCCCTTGTCCCTGTTTTGCAAGAAGAAAGAGGAAAAGAAATAGGTTTGGGGGTTATTGCATGACCGGAAAAAAGTGCTGAAGAGATCCCTGGAGGTCTCTGCAGTTTCAGGCAGCTTGTGAGTTGCCGCACATGTTTGTATTGGCTCAGAAAGTTTATAGCTGGAGTTGCAAACTGAAGTTTTGAGTTTTATCATGTGGACAAACAAAAGAAGTACAATCTGAAGAAAAGAGTTAAGTTTAAGAATGTTGCCTGAGGGGCACCTGGGTGGCTCAGTGGGTTAAGCCTCTGCCTTCGGCTCGGGTCATGATCCCAGGGCCCTGGGATCGAGCCCCACATCGGGCTCTCTGCTCAGCAGGGAACCTGCTTCCTCCTCTCTCTCTGCCTGCCTCTCTGCCTACTTGTGATCTCTGTCTGTCAAATAAATAAATTTTAAAAAAATTAAAAATAAAAGAATGTTGCCTGAAATAATAGTCTCCGTATTAAAAGTATAAGGTTACTCTTACAATTCAGTGGGATTTATTCTGAGTGCATAGATGTTACAATATTTGGCATACTGGTCTGTAGAAAGCCACTCACAAATAGATAGATTTATAATGTGACCTGGCACTTTCATTCTGAAAGTGAATAACTCACTGTTTTTAGTTTCTGTCACTGATTATAAGTACATCATAGATTAGCCGAAGTAATCCATATACTATATATTATAATTAGTCATAAAAATGAGAATTTGGCACTGACAGTAAGTTAAGCAATATATAAAAGCTTCTCCTTTTCCTTCCATTTTCCACATTAGAGATATTTAATTTCTGCATGTTATAGCTGCCCCCTTCCTCTCTCTTTTCTCTCCCACCTCTTTCCTTTGTGCCTTCCTTTTATCTTTTCATCTTTCCTTCCTCCCACCTTCCATCTTTGTTTCTTTATTAGATCTTATTAATTTTGAGTTGCTTCAAATTAAAATAAAATTAAATTAAAGTATACAGTGGACAGGATCCTGTTATCCTCCATCCTCCCCATTTCCCCCCTTCTTACAGGTGACAAGTGTGACATGTATTCTCATTGCTGTTTCAACCATACTCTTATTTATACCAGCTATGAAAAGAAATTTTGATTAGCATTGTATGTATTAATTTTACCTTACTTTTAGTAAGGACAAGATATAGTATTAGAAGTGATCTGGAACGTCTGCCATGTTCTTAGTCACTTCAGAGTGCTATACCAAAGTCCCTAGACTGGGTGGCTTATAAACAACAAACATTTGTTTTTCATGGTTCCGGAGGCTAAGACGTCCAAGTTCAAGGTGCTGGCAGATTCAGTGTCAGGCAAAAGCCTGCTTCCTGGTTCATACAGGGCCCTCTTTTTGCTGTCTCACAGGACAGAAAGGGCAAGGGAACTCTGCAGGGTCTCTTTTAATCCCATTAATGAGGCCTTCACCTTCCTCACATAATCACCTCCCAAAGGCTCTCCCTATATTTACATCACATTGGAGATTAGATTTCAACGTATGAGTTTGGGGGGACACAAATAGTCAGTATATAGCATCCCACTTATGTTTGGTAAAATTGACTATAAATCCTTGAAGACTTATTTTCCAACAGGGTCAGCTAATCAGGGTCAAGAAGCTAGAGGGATTTTAATTGTCCAGTCGCCCCTCCCCTTTATTCCCTCTGGTAATAATCAGGGGTAACAGATGAGATTTATCAAAAGTTAGAATAAAAATAAATGGAATAAAGCCGACTCCAAGGCAAGGGAGATTGGCAGGGTCAATCCTTTGTAAGAATTGCTCTCTTTGCTTGGTCATTGCTTTCCTTCTGCCAGGCAGTTCTTCAAAATGAGGATGTGGGGGAATTTGGTAGTTTCAGATGAAAGGCCATAGCTGCACAAAAATAACCCCTCTCAGGATGAAAAATCTCTGGGAAGGCCAGGCAATCAAGGGCAGGGTGCGAACGAGAATGAAACAATTCGATTTGAAAGAGATTCTAATATGTCACCCATCCCTGAAGTAAATTCCACTGTTACTCATTCTAGTAACACATGAGGTTTTCCCCCACTGGTTTCGTGTTAATAAACACATGAGCAACATTTTGGGAAAGAATACTCGTATCTTATACCTAATCTAACAATATGAATAAAATGTATTTTTCCATTCTATTTTATAAATAACATTGTTGACATATTTCTAGAATAGATATATTTTGTTTTCTAACTTAATTTTTGACTCCATTTCTTTTTTAACCTGTATTTTTCTTACTTATACTCTTTTATGTATGTTCACATCTTTGTTACCCACCCTAAGTGCTTTTTTCCCCAGAGAAATATGGCATATGGATAAATTATAAAAGAGAATACTTCAAGTAGAGAAGTATTGATGGTGACATTTCACTTGAAATTCTCTTCTGGAACAATATGGGTACAAAATAGAGAAATGTTAGAACTGACATTCCATCTAGGCTAATAACGACTTGAGTGCCTGGGGCTTGGTTATTCTCATGAAATAGCAATAGTATTAATTTGCTCCCTGATTCACTTCAGTGGATGTATATTCTCTCCTCTGCTCCCCCTTTCCCTTTAAAAATGTACACTATTTTAAAATCTCAAATGTACAAACAGATCATGGCTCATAAGTTTTTGTTTGGCTTGGTTATGACTCAGAATTATTACCTGTTGGATTGTACTCACTGAACTGTCAAGTTTTCAGGAGGAAATAGAGTAAAGCCTCATCATATTTACTGAAATGTAAAAGTAGCCATTATTGATTTTTTTTAAAAAAAAGCAGGTTTCAAGGCAGCAGGTATAGTATGACATTATTTTGTTAAAGAAATACATATTTGGGGGGCACCTGGGTGGTTCAGTGGGTTAAAGCTTCTGCCTTTGGCTCAGGTCATGATCCTGGGGTCCTGGGATCAAGCCCCGCTTTGGGTTCTCTGCCTGGCAGGGAGCCTGCTTCCTCCCACCTTTCTCTCTGCCTACCTCTCTGCCTACTTGTGATCTCTGTCTGTCAAATAAATAAATAAAATCTTAAAAAAAAAGAAATACGTATTTTTATAAATATTTATTTCACACAATAAGCTCTGGAAAGATAAGCACTGAGGTATTAGCCGTGGTGATATTTGAGCAGTAGAAGCATTTTCTTCATTTTCCAAAACCTTTTTTTAATAATGTAATTAATCATTACCTGAACTCAAATGTATCAGGTGTAAACCCCTTACCACTCACATAGGTTATATTTACCTGCAATCACTAATATTCTGGGTCCTTTACTTGGACATTATCACAGAAATTCATTTCACTAAAATAAAAATGTTAGTGAAATCATTCAGTCACTTAGTCAGAGAATGTGCCAGAATGGTCCTTGGTGCTGGGATATAGTAGAAGACAAAATACATGTAGACACAGGCTAGTGGGATGAAAGAATAGAAATATGAACTAAGGATTGCACTTACCCCAGTAGATAATGATTTTACTTATGTGCCTATCTGTTGTTTGTGTATCTTCTCAGTAGATAGTGAGACCTCAGCAGGAAGATTTACCTTACTCTTCCCAGTGTCCACAGTAATGTCTGACATGTGGCAGGCACTCAACAAATGAGCTGAATAAATTGATCAAATACATGCATAGTTAGAACTATGAAGGAAACAAGTAGGGTCATGACATAGAGAAAAATGGGAGATCAACTTCAGCTTGGGTGTTCAGGTAAGCCCTCCCTGAAAAGCTTATATGTTATCTCTGATGGAAGAGAGAAGAAAGCAAAACAAGTAAGCCAAAGAATATTGCTATTGTTTTTTTTCTTCTAATTTTTTAAACCTTATTTCTTGTTCTTAAGTTTTGGATGGTAAGATTTGTGTACTCTATAGTCCAGATAGATATACTTCAGGAAAATGTCTTCTTCCTATCCTCTCAGATACTCCTTCAGAAAACATATTGATAATTGTTTGAAAGAAAAATTGATATTCTTTGAAGTACTATGTAAGAGAGACATATTTTACATACTTTTTTCCCTCCTGCTTCTGAAATAGTTTCTAGGAGAAAACTTATTTATTCATGATCTTTGAGTCATGCAAGACTACTGATAATGTTTTGGTTTGGTCTCTTAGCAAATTTAAATGAACATTAGATCAATTATATTTACCTATTTTAAATATTTTGTTAATAACTAGATAAGTCTGTGGGGGAAGGAAGAGAGGGATGAAGGGAGGGAGGGTGGGAGTGAGGGAGGATAAAAGGAAAGAAGGAGGAAAAAAGGAAGGAAGGGAAAAAGGAAAAAAAAAAGATGCTAATTGTGATGTCAGTGTCGAAAGAATAGATCCTGTGCTACTCTGTTTTGTCTTATTCATTTCATCCCATGTTATTCTAAGTCCCCTAAAAGCAGATGCCATGAATGAGTGACCCAGCATTATGCCTCCGTATACCATTGGGCAGACTGTGCATTGAGCAATTCCAAGAACTCTGTTCACATTTGTAATTACGAATCACAGTTTGTAATAGATGAGTTATCTATTAAGAAAATTTTCTGGGTGATAGTAGTAAATTATCTTGAGAAAAGGCAGCTCTTTCTAATTTACATGATGAAATAATTTGGAATAGTGGTAGAGCAAGGACTGTGGATAATGGATAATGGGAGGGAGGTATCCTCTCTGTGAGGGGCAACTGCCACTCATGGCACTCAATTGCTTTAGTGCCATTCTATGTCATTATATCAAATGTCATTCTATGATTGAAGAACATGGATTTTTTTCCCAAAAGAAGTTAAAATATAGAGCATTTTATGTGAAATCTAATTTTTTAAAATTTGCTCAATTAAACATGCAAAGTAATCATGCCTACAGGTTGGATGTTGCCCATGAGCTACTATTTGTAGACCTCTGCCCTTGACCCTCACAAACTCTGGCTTGGACGGGTGCTTTTTGCATCAAGCATCTGTTAGTGAGCCCTCATAAGGCAACACTTTCTTTCTTCAGAGACATTTTTGCCTAAGTTCCTTGTTAAGCTTGTTTTCTCTGTAGAGAAATGTCTTAAGTTCATTCCCTTCTTATTTTACATTTGAAAGCCCTTTTGGAGTGGAATAATCTTCTGGATCTACTTACCCAGCATGACATCACTTCCTGCAGTCCTCATAAAACAGCTCTTTGTTCCCTCTACACTAACTTTGCAAATTACAGCTGAGCAACTGCAGGCATAATATTGAGCAAAATTCACTAAAATGGCATGCGCTAGGAAATAGCTGTAATTTTTTAACATAATTTGTTTTACTTTACAATGTGGCAGTTTTTTTTTTTTTTAAATGGCTTTCTCCAAACCAGCAAAGATTGTATAGGTTGTAATATTTTATGAATGATCAGCTGGGCTCAGAAGTGGGAGTAGAAGTGGTAGTACCTTTTCTTTTAGGGTAAATATATAAATGAAGATGCAAAAATGATCTTGTCATTCCAGTCAGTGTTATCAAAAATCACAGGATACACAGAAAATAGGCAACTCCAAATAGGTTATTTAGAATCCCTTACATGCTTCGTGACTTCCATTATGTGTTTTTTGCGTATAATGCTGAATGTTAGTTAGCTTTAAACACACTATTTCTTATAACCAGTTTAGTGAAAAGATAGCACTAAATTACAGCTTTTCATCTTGTGCACAGAATACAAAAGTTGACATTCTGATGATTCTTCAATTATTCAATTCTACTACAATGTAGCTAGATTGAAGCAGATGTTAACCAGAGAGAATACTTCTAAACAAAATTTGAAGAACCTACCACTCATAGTAAAAATTTGGTAGTGATATGATAGTGCTTTCTTTCTTAAAGATGAAAAATATTTTAAATAATTTGGTCTTCTAGAGGGTTTTAAATAATTCTAAAATAAAATAATTCTAAATATCTAAATTGTGACAGTTTTTTAAAAGTCTTCTCAGATTCATGAATTGTGAATGTTGCATTAATATTACTGTTATCAACATTAAAATTTTTTATTAACAATAAACAGTATTGTTTGCAAATACTTACAAATTACAGTATTACTGTTGTCAACAATAAGCTATTCCTAATGTGACTTACTCACACAATATGTGTGTGGAAAGTAGGTTTATATCTCTTCAGAAATGTTTTACATATATGTAAATGTGACCATGTAAGTTTGTGAATGCGCTCAGAAAAAACAAATGATGTCCTACAATACCTATCCTTTGAAACCTAGCTTTTTACTTAATAATATTACTAGAATATTTTTCCCTATCATCTTATGGATCTACACTGCTCTGTTAAATTCTGCCTTATGCTCCATAATTTATTTAATCCTTAATATTTTGGTTGTTTGAAGTTTTTGTTGATTTGTTATTACATACAATGCTTCAGTACACATCTATGTGTACATATATTTCTGTGTTCTTGAGTAAGTATAATAGTAAAATTTTTAAATATGTAATTATGGCTAAAAGATTATGAACTTTAATAAGTAGAGCCCAATTGCTCTTCAGTTTGTGCTTCTACTTCCTGCATATGAAAGTGCCTGCTTCATCACATTTTGTCAAATTATTTTAATATTTGCAAATTTCTTTGCATATTTTAATTATAAACATCTTTTTATAGTTTGTTAATTTTTGAACTATTCCTTGCTCATTCTTCTATTAACTTTTTTCTCCTTAATTTCACTCTGAATTGTATCAACAAATATTTACTTATAGCCTATAATGAGCCAGACTCATTCAGAAGCATAGTATTCAGCAAAAAAGATTATATCTTTTTCTTAAGGATATATTTAACTCCTGGCTAACTTGTGTAATGATTTCCTTTGGAAAGTGGCAGCATGTGCAGGGAAAGACCTTCCATCTTTACTTTTATTTGAAATATGTATTTTGGTTTGGTTTTTACTGAGAAGAGACAGTTTCTCTTCAAAAGAATAAGAGATGACCTTTAAAATATGATGACAAAAGGACTATCTGTACTTGATGAAATTTCCATAATTTAATATTCAGAGATTAATTCAAGGAAGAATTCCTAAATCTTTAAACCTTCTTAGTTTACCTTTGAGAGTCCAGGGATGGATTATTGGGCAGTATATCCCAAGCAAAATAGTAAGAGGAGATTTTTATTTATTAACCTTTACAGAATCTAGTAAATTGCCAAAGCTCTTCTCTGTTCAGCTTTGTCTCATCTTTTAAAATACCAGCTTGAATTTCTTATCTTCTAACTTCTTCAAATCTTAGGAATTTAATTCCCCTCTGGATGCCTACAATCTACACCATGTATTTTAATTTTTAATTCCATTGATTTTTATTGTTTTATAACTTTAACCTTCTCACCTGAATTAGAGCAAAAGTTCTTTTTTTTTTTTTAAAGATTTTATTTATTTATTTGTTAGAGAGAGAGAGCGAGCGAGCACAGGCAGACAGAGTGGCAGGCAGAGGCAGAGGGAGAAGCACGCTTCCTGCCAAGCAAGGAGCCCGATGTGGGACTCGATCCCAGGACGCTGGGATCATGACCTGAGCCTAAGGCAGCTGCTTAACCAACTGAGCCACCCAGGTGTCCCAGGGCAAAAGTTCTTATAGTTCAAAATCATAATATATAGTTCTTTTATTTTTCCACATTGCTTAACATGGTGATGAGTGTATGGTTGATAAATATGTGTTGCTTATTTTTAAACTTTTTATTGTGGAAAATTTCAAAATAATATAAGGAAGCCATGAATCATTTCATTGCCAGTTTCAATAATTATCAACTCATTACCAATTTTGCTTCATTATTATCTTCACACATTTTCTATCTCTGGATCATTTTGAAGTGCACGTATAATAGTTTATTTTATCTGTAAATATTTCATCATATATCTCTAAACATAAGAAGAGTTTTGAAAACATAGATCACTATAAGATTATTATACCTAAAATAATTAAATATAATTACATAATGATATACAACATTTTATCAGTGTTAAAATTTCCTTGAGTGTCACATTTTATTTTATAGTTTGCTAAAATCAGGATTTACAGAAGATCCATTGATATCAGTCTCTTAGGTCTTTAATAATCCAAAGGTTATCTTCTTCCCATCTGTTTTCTTCTACTTGATTTATTTCTTTAAAAAAGTGAATGATTTGTCCTAGAACTGCCAACATTTAGATTTTGTTGATTGTATTCTCATGGTGTCATTTAACAAAATTTTCTATATTTATCAAAAAACATTATAGCTAGGTCTAGAATGTTAATAAGGCTCCCCCCGCCCAACCTTTTACAAGAATACTTCAAAGGTGAAAGATGTGTTCTTCAACCTGGAGATACAAAATAACTGGTTGACAGTTTTTATGATTTTAGCAGCCTCTGGCATTCATTGTGTATATCCATTCATTCATTAGAATGGTACCATTCTATATCTATCATTTATCAGTTGAAATACATATATAAAAGAAACTTCCTGACAACACCTGCCCTTGACAAGACATCTAACTTCAACTGGGGGAGACTGTATGAAAATTTATTTAACAATTGTTTCTTAAATGGAATAATTATCTAGCAATTAAGGGATGCTAAGAGTGACATGTGATACTAATAAAGAAAACCAACCAGAAACTTAATGGGGATATCAGCAAAAAAGATAGTCAAGGAAAGCAAGTTAAAATTAGTCACTCCCTGGTGCTCAGGAAGACTATGTGTGGGCCCCAGGTTCACTGCCTTCAGAATGATTTCAGAAACTACATTCTGGAGAAAATAGACTTCAGCAAAGTGGTCTAGTCAAGTCACTAAAAAATAAAAAGATAATATCAACAAACATGGGAGATGTGAATCAGAATTCAGAGGGGCTACAATATATTATCAGAAATTTCCCACTTTTAGCAGAAGATTAGGAGGTGTGAAAAGAAACAGGAAAGTGTGACCCATACTCAAAAACAAAAGCACATGGTAGAAACCACCTATGAGGAGGTCTAAATATTGGATTTATCAGACAAAGACTTTAAAGAAGCTATAGAAATATGTATAAAACTAAAGGAAACCATTTTTGATGAATTAAAGATAGGCATAATGACAATGTCAGACCAAATGGTAGAAATTATTTTAAAAAGAACCAAATGAAAATTTTAAATTTGGAAAACACATAGCTAAAATGAAGAGTTACTAGAGGGCCCACAAGTCAATTTGAGTTTACAGAAGAAAATCCATGAACTTGAAGATAGATTAATAAAGATTATGCAATCTAAAGAACAAGAGAATAAAGATTATGAATAAAGAGAAACTCAGAGGTTGCCTTAAAAATGTGTAATATGTGTAATAGGAATACCAGAAGGAGAAAAGAAAGAAGAAGAGGAAGAAAAAGTAGTTGGAGAAATAATGGCTGAAAACTTTCCAATTTGATGTAAAACATCAATCTATACATCCAAGGGGTTCAACAAACCCAATAAACACAAAGACGGGATAAACATAAAGAGATCCAGACCCAGGCACATCATAGTCAAAATGTTGAAAGACAAAGACAAAGAAAAAAAATTATTTTTACATACAAGGGAACACCAATAAAATTAACAGCTGACGTCTTTCCAAATCTATTCAATGAGTTGAGGGGAAGACGGCAAAGTCGGAGGACCCTAAGTTCACCTCATCCCATAGATACAGCTAGATAACACCCACATCAGTGTAAAAAACCCAAAAAATGGCCCAAAGCCTGGGAGAACAGACTTGCCACAGCCAAATGTATAGAAGAGGGGACACTGAAGAGGGTAGGAGGTACGGAGACATGGCCAGGAACTATATGAACCCATGAAACTGTCCACCAGAGGGAAGGAGGTCCTAGACATGGAGAAGGGAGAGAAACAGAGTCTCACACTAGGGAACCTGCACAGGGAAAACAAATCCCCATAACCTATGGCTTTGAAAACCAGAGGGGCATAATTTCATGTGTTCTTCTGATCAGCAGGGCTTAATCTGGAACTTTAAAAATCAGTGGGGTTTGGCTTTTGGAGAGCCCAAAGAGTGAAAAGAAATAGTCCCTGCCCTTGATGAGATAGCACAACAAACAACCCCTTAGAGATGCAGCATAGTAGCAGCAGTTTGAAAAATGCCTGGGGTATAGAGGAGGGGTATTTGTTCCATAATCTCAGAGTGGGTGCTGGAAAGGCAGAGATCATTTAGAGACTTTTCTAGGAACAAAGGAATTGGCAGATGCCATTTCCTTCCCCTGTTCCCACCCCTCCCAACCCCAGCCTAGACACATTGATATCCACAGGAACCAGCATAGTGCCTACCTAACTTGCTAAGAGGGCACTCCCCCATGTTCTCCTGCACACAAACCCCCTCCATGTAGGCCACTGCTCCAGGTCCCCTCCCAGCGTAGGCCTGCACAAACGTTGTCAACTGCCCCCGTGTAATCCTACAGACTTGTTCCTTCCAATATGCCCTTAGCCAGAGCCCATCCAAAGCAGTGCCACAAGCCTGACAGGTTGCAAGCAGCCCTGGCAGGGCCCACCACTCCAAAGTGACTCCTACCCCAGGGAAAGAGGAAGATAATGACACATACTAGTCTGACTGAAGCCCTAGCTATAAGCTGCTGGTAGACATCTACTCCAACTGCAGGGCCCACCCACCAATGAAAGCTTCTTAGGAGGCAACACAGGGAAAGCACCCAGCAGTTCATTGCTACCACATCTCTGGCAAGCACGTGGTCTGACTCTGCACAAGCCCAAGGCAGCCCCAGACTGGCCCACTAATGAAAGGGGTACCAGACCTCAGACCCATGAAAGAAAAAAATCACAACAAAAGAGCTAAATGAAACAGAGATAAGTAATTTCTCTGAGAGAATTTAAAGTAATGGTCACAAAGATACTCACTGGACTCAGTGGAGGACCTCATTGAGATGCTCAATAAAGAGATAGAAGACAAAAAAGAATGAATCAGAGATGAAGAACTTAATAACTGAAATTAAAAATACACTAGACGTAATAAATAGTGGACTAGAGGAAACAGAAGTATTGATAAGTGACCTGGAGAACAGAATGATGAAAGGTAATCAAGCTGAACAAGAGAGAGAAAAATTAGTAATAATAAATGAAAACAGACTTAGAGAGCTCAGCAAAACCATCAAGCATAATAACATTTACATTATAGGGATCCCATAAAAAGAAGAAAGAGAAACAGGGGCAGAAAATTTATTTGAAGAAATAATAACTGAAAACTTCCCAGTTCTGGAGAAAGAAACAGAAATTCAGCTGTAGGAAGCACAGAGAACCACCAACAAAATCAACCAAGGTCCACACAAAGGCACATAGTAACAGTAACTTAAATGGCAAAAAGTAGTTAGTGATAGAGAATTTTAAAAGCACAAAAAACACAGTTGCATACAAGAGAAACCCCAAAAAGCTATCAGTTGATTTTTCAGCAGAAATTTTGCAGCCCCAAAGGGAGTGGCATGATATATTCAAAGTGCAGAAAGAAAAAAACTTGCAACCAAGAATAATCTATCCATAAGTCAAGCAGTGAGAGTCAGTTATCATATGGTTTCAGTTGTGGAGCATAAGGAATAACATGGAGGACATTAGAAGAAGGAAAGGAAAAGTGAATTGGGGGAAATCAGAGGGGGAGAAAAAGCATGAGAGACTATGGACTCTGAGAAACAAACTGAGGGTTTTGGAGGGGAGGGTGGGTGGGGGGATAGGTGAGCCTGGTGGTGGGTATTAAGGAGGGCACATATTGCATGGAGCACTGGGTGTGGTGCATAAACAATGAATCTTGGAATACTGGAAAAATTAAATTAAATTAAAAAATACTCTATCCAGCAAAGCTATAATTTAGAATAGAAGGAGAAATAGATTTTCCCAAACAAACAAAAGTTGAAGAAATTCATGACCACGAAAATTGGTCCTACAAGAGATGCAAAAGGGAGTGAAAAGGAAAGATCATAAGCAGGAGTAAGAAAAATAGGAATCAGAAAAGCAGTAAAATTAAGTATATCTGTAGAAATCAATCAAGGGTTTCACAAAACAAAAGGATGAAAATTACAATATCATACAACTAAGATGTGGAAAGGAGAGGAGTTAAGGAATGGGTTCAAACTTAAGCAACATTAAGCTAATATAGACTGCTGTATGCATAAGATGCTATACAAACCTAATGATAACTACAAATCAAAAACCAGTAAAAGAAATGCAAAAAAATAAAGAGAAATGAATCCAAGTATATCACTAAAGAAAGCCAGCAAACCTGACAGAAGAGAACAAGAGAAGAAAGGAAGAGAAACAAACTACAAAAACAACCATAAAACAAGGAACAAAATGGCAATCAGTATATACCTATCAATAATTGCTTTGAATGTAAATGGACTGAATACTCCAATCAAAAGACATAGGGTGATGGTGTGAATATAAGAACAAGACCCACCTATATGCTACCTACAAGAGACTCATTTCAGACCTAAACACACGCAGACTGAAAGTGAAGGGATGGAAAAGAATTTATCTTGCAAATGAAAGTGAAAGAAAACTGAGGTAGTACTACTTATATGAGACAAAATAGACTTTAAAACAAAGACTGTAACAAGAGACAAAGAAGGACTCTACATAATCATAAAGGGAACAATCTAACAAGAAGATATAACAATTGCAAATATTTATGCACCCAATATGGGAGCAGCCAAATACATAAAACAGCTAATCACAAACACAAAGGAAGACATCAACAGTAACACAATAATAGCAGGGGACTCTACCACCCCACTTACATCACTGGAAAGATCATCCAACAGAAAATCAACAAGGAAACATGGCTTTGAATGACACATTGGACCAGATGAATCTGACAGATATATTCAGAACATTCCACACATTCTTTTCAGGTGCACATGAAGAGATCACGTTAGGCCACAAAACAAATCTCAACCAACTTAAAAAGATTGAAGTGGTACGATGCATCTTTTCTAATTACAATGCTATGAAACAAGGAAATCAAGCACAAGAAAAAATCTGGAAAGAACACAAATACATGGAAGTTAAATAACACTACTGAACAGTGTATGGGTCAACCAAGAAATCAAAGAGGGAACCAAAAAATACATGGAGACAAATGAAAATGAAAACACAGTGGTCTGAAATCTTTGAGATATAGCAAATGCTGTTCTGAGAGGGAATTTTACAACAATACAGGTCTATCTCAAGAAGCAATAAAAATTTCAAATGAACAACCTCTCACTAAAGGAACTGGAAAAAGGAGATCAAGGAAAACCCAAAACCAATAGAAGGAAAGAAATAATAAAGATTAGAGTAGAAATAAACAAAATAGAAACTAAACAGAAAACAAAAACCAAAAACTACTAGAACAGATCAATGAAACCAGGAGCTGGTTTTTTGAAAAAAAAAAAAAAAAATCAACAAAATTGATAAACCTTTGGCCAGACCCATTAAAAAGCATGTGTGTGTGTTGGGGGGGGGGGAGAACCTAAATAAATAAAATTAGAAATAAAAGTAGAGAAATACCATCCAACATTATAGAAATACAAAGGATTATTAAATATTATTATAAAAATTATATGCCAGCAAATTGGACAGCCTGGAAGAAATAGAAACATGTAACCTCCCAAGACTGAATCAGGAAGAAATAGAACATATGAACAGACTGATTACCAGCAATTAAATTGAATCTGTACTCAAAAAACTCTGAACAAACAAAAGTCCATGACCAGATGGCTTCACAGGTGAATTCTACCAAACATTTAAAAAAGAATTACAATAGCCAAGTTATGGAAAGAACCTAGATGTCCATCAACAGATGAATGGATAAAGAAGATGTGGTATATATATATACAATGGAATACTATGCAGCCATCAAAAGAAATGAAATCTTACCATTTGCAGCGACGTGGATGGAACTAGAGCGTATTATGCTTAGCGAAATAAGTCAACTGGAGAAAGACAACTATCACATGATCTCCCTGATATGAGGAAGTGGAGATGCAATGGGGGTGGGGGTTAAGGTGGTAGGAAAAGAAAAAATGAAACGATGGGATCAGGAGGGAGACAAACCAAAAGAGACTCTTAATGTCATAAAACAAACTGAGGGGGGTGGTGGGGGGAGAGGGGTTGGGAGAGGGTGGTGGGGTTGCATTATATGTTTAAATAAAAAAGCTTAAATAAAAAAAAAAGAATTAATACCTATTCTTCTCCAAATCCATTTTATGAGGCCAACACTATTATCCTGATAATGAAACCACATAAAGACACTACAACATAAGAGAGTTATAGGCCAACATCTCTGATGAACATGGATACAAATATCCTTGACAAAATATTAGCAAACCCAATCAATAATATATTTAAAAAGTCACTCAGCATGAGCAAGTGGGATTTATTCCTGGGATGCAAAGGTGGTTCAATATTTGCAAATCAACCAATGTGATACATCACATAAACATAAGAAAGGATAAAAATCATATGATCATCTCAATAGAAGCAGAAAAAGCATTTGTAAAAGTACATATCCATTCATGATAAAAACCCTCAACAAAGTAGGTTTAGAGGGAACATACCTCAACACAGTATAAGCCATATAAGAAAAACCCACAGCCAACATCATACTCAATGGTGAAAAACTGAGAAATTTTCCCCTAAGGTCAGGAACAAGACAAGGTTGTCAACTCTCACCACTTTTAGTCAACATGGAGCTAGAAGACCTAGCCACAGCAATCAGACAAGCAAGAGAAATAAAAGGCATCCAAATTGGTAAGGAAGAAGTAAAACTTTCACTATTTGCAGATGACATGAAACTACATATAGAAAACCCTAAAGATTCCACCAAAAAACTATAACTGATAAATGAATTCATTAATGTCACAGGATACAAAGTTACCATACAGAAATCCATTGCATTTCTATACACTAATAAAGAAGCAAAAGAAAGAAAAAATTAAGAGTATAATCCCATTTAAAAGTAAATATGATAATATTTACTTAATATTACTTAAAAATAATATAATACCTAGGGATAACCTTAACCAAGGAGGTAAAAAACCTATACTCTGAAAACTATATAAAACATTGATGAAAGAGGTTGAAGATGACACAAACAAATGGAAAGATAGTCAATGCTCATGGATTGGAAGAACAAATATTGTTAAAGTATCTACTATCCAAATCTATAGATTTAATACAATATTTATCAAACACCAAAAGCACTTTTCACAGAACTAGAAAAGAAAATCTTAAAATTTGTAAGGAACACAAAACACCCTGAATAGCCAAAGCAATCTTTGGATTGAAAAAGAACAAAACTTGAGGTATCATAATCCCAGATACCAAGACATACTACAGAGCTATAATAATCAAAAACGTATTGTACTAGGACACCTGGGTGGCTCAGTCAGTTAAGCAGTTGACTTGGGCTCAGGTTGTGATCCCGGGGTCTTGGGATAGAGCCCCACATTGGACTCCTTGCTCAACAGGGAATCTGTTTCCCCCTCTGCCTCTCCCCCTGCTCATTCTCTCTCTCACTGGCTCACTCACTCTCAAATAAATAAATGAAAATCTTAAAAAAAAAGTTTGGTACTGGAACAAAAATAGACATATAGATTAATAAAACAGAATGGAAATCCCAGAAAGAAACCCACAATTATATGTTTAGTTAATATTAGACAAAGGAAGCAAGAATATGCAATGGGAAAGGGCAGTATCTTCAACAAATGTGTTGGGAAAACTGGACAGCTACATGCAAAATGAAACTGAACTACTTTTTCTTTTTCTTTTTTTTTTTTAAAGATTTTATTTATTTATTTGACAGACAGAGATCACAAGCAGGCAGAGAGGCAAGCAGAGAGAGAGGAGGAAGCAGGCTTCTGGCTGAGCAGAGAGTCCGATGCGGGGCTCGATCCCAGGACCTGGGATCACGACCTGAGCTGAAGGCAGGGGCTTTAACCCACTGAGCCACCCAGGCGCCCCTGAACTACTTTTTCACACCATACACAATAATAAATTCAGAATGGATTAAAGACCTAAATGTGAGACCTGAAACCATAAAAATCCTAGAGGAGAGTACAGGCAGTAATTTCTCTAACATTGCTCATAGCAACTTTTTTTCTACATATGTCTCCTGAGCCAAAGGAAACAAAAGAGAAAATGAACTATTGGGTTTACATCAAAATAAAAATCCTTTGCCCAGCAAAGGAAACAATCAAGAAAAATAAAAGACAACCTACTGAATGGGAGAAGATACTTGCAAATGACATATCCAATAAAAGGCTAGTATCTAAAATGTAAAAAGAATTTATAGAATTCAACACCAAAAACCCAAATAATCCAACTAAAAATGGGCAGAGGACAGAGGACATGAACAGAAATTTCTCCAAAGAAGACATCTCCATAAACAGGTAATATATTTCATATGATAGGTCCACATGCAATTAGGTCTATTTTTTAATTTTCTTTTTGCTTTTATTGGCTTATTTAATTACAAATACCACACTTCTTCTGCAGAAATTTTATGTTTTAGGGTCTGATGTGGCTAGTTTGCCCTCATTGTACTTGGTGGTCAGGAGTTTCCCAACTATGCTTGCTTGTTTACTTTTTGAATTCTAGAATTAATTCTTTAAGTCTAGAAAAAAATCCATTTATGTTGTTTTCATTGGTAATGTGTTAAATTCGTGGGAAGCAAAAAATTGATTCTAAAGGATGAGTAAGCAGATCTATAAATTTTGTAAATTTTAGGCAGTTGGTATGTAGTAATGAAGAGCTTTTTGTAGCACAGTGGAAAAGAGAGGGAATTTTGGAGAAATCTAGATGCAAATTTCTATTTGCCTCCTTACTTACTAGATGTGCAAACTTTAACAAGTTGATTAATTTCCCTATGCTTGCATTTTCTCATTTAGAAAATGGAGATAATACTGAAGGTAGGGTTGTTTTGAGAATTAAACATTCACAAGTATGGATTTTCTGTTTTTTTTTTTTCTTTCTTCTCTGATGCATAATGCCTGGTATAGCACCTCGTCCATAGTGGAAACTACATAAATAAATATCTGTTGAATAAGTCAGTGATATATCTACCAAAGTTCATAGCATATAATGGGCAACCAAATGTTAGTTTGCTTTTTTTTAAATTTAAGGAACTATGCCAACATCAAATTCATAATCTTAAGCTATTTCCTTTGGCTTTTCATATTATTGAAATATTTTCTATAAAAGCCAGGAATGAACATTTTTCTTTATTATACAATTTACAATGAAATTTTGATGTGGTTGAATGTGACTTTCTAAAGCTTATATTTTCTTTAGTTTTATGTTTACAATAGTCCTAAGTGATTGCTTACTGGAAGCAACTCATAAATAATGAATTAAAAGTAGACTTACAGGAATAATGAGAAGAAAAATCAATAAGTCATATCCATACTATCCATATGCATTTTAACACTGCATAAGATTTGCAATTGGAGAAAAAAGCTCTGAAAAAACATTTTTATCAGTTTCATTTGTTCATGAGTAGGGTTATATTTGTTGTTAAATAGTAAAATTTCTAAAGCAAGTAACTGCAAAGGAAAACAAAACAAAACTACTACTCAGTGAGTTGGTAGCAGGATTAGAATGAGAAAATGACTTATGTAAATGTAAGATTCTCAATAGCAGTAAAATAGCTTTAATTGCTCAATCTTTCACTCAATATATATTCTCTCAATATTCTCTAAGAATATATTTAGAATTTTAAATATGTTCTTTGATTTTTCTAAATATATATAGAGAGGGAGAGAGACTGTGGAATATACAGAAAAAGACAAAGACACAGAGATTGTTAAATTACAATGAACCTAGTTCCATCCTTGTACAGATAGATGCAGGGTAGAAAAATGCATATTGATATACTGATAGAAGCTCTGACTTCTGACAATGATTGCTGGAATTATATCTTTAATGATTCATGAAGATTGAGTCAATATGTATTAATGGAAGCAAGATTGTCTTCCTTTAATTAACTGGAACAGTTCTAATGATGTTGTGGAGGGATACCTGAGCAAGTTATAAATGTAGCTCTTTTTTCCTCAAAATGTCCAGGTTCTTTAGTCAGTAACCAACACTAACTGGTTTAGACACAGGCTTTCCTGCAGGCTTTGGCTCTTCTAGTGTAAAAATTTCCCCCCAGTGTCTCTCTTTTTATCCTCCTTGTTTTCTTGGAACTATTGTTATAATGATACATGCATATGAGTAGATACATATTTCTATCAATATTTAATTGTGGTATAGTAGAATTTATAGACCTTGAAATCAAGAAAAGCCAAATTCAAATTTTGGCTTTACTAGTCATTAACTGAATGACCTGGGCAAATCATTTGATTTCTTGGAATATCAGTTTCTTCATAGGCAAACCAGCAAGTAATTTCTTCAGTTACAAATTGGTGGTTGTAACTTCTTTGTCAACGGGTTAATGTCTTCTAAATGCCTAACACAGTGTTAGCAGAGAGTAAATACTTAATCCAGAGTTGTTATTTACTATTCATTATAATCTGAAATTAATCTGACTAGCCTCCCTGGAAGGATATATGGGGTGATAGCTGTTATGTGGATGTCTCCTTTGGGAAGTTGGTTGGTAAGGAGGAAACCAGGTTTCTTCCTTCTAATTCATCAAAGACTTTCACTTGTTAACCCCCCTGGTTCATTCCCATATGTCAAATCAACACTTCACACAGCTAACCCTCCTCTTTGAAACATTTCTGCACATACCTCCCAGGAGGCTGATCTATTTGTCTAGATGCTCCTTCTCAGCCTCCTTTGCTTGTTTGTTTTCAGCAAATTGATAACCTAAATTTTGCAGTGCTCCAAAGGCTTAGTTCTTTGACTTCCCTTCTTCCTATACTCATTCCTTTGGGGTCCTTTTCATTTTCATAACTTTAAGTACCATTTTAATGCTGATCACTTCCATCTTAAGGCTCAGCCCAGACCTCACTCCTGAGTCTCACACACAAATACCCAACTGATCTTATCTCAGTTTTTTTATTCATGAGTTTGGTAATACCATTCTGTCTGCTCTTTGACTCAGGTTTTGAGGATGAAAATGAATTTGTGAATGATGTTAGAAAACTCCAAAGGTATATGAAACCATAATTATCTTGTAACATTTTAATATATGCAATATGTTATTTAGACACCATAATAACTATATTTTGTGTTCAAAACTAAACAACTAACTTACTAACTAGCATTTTTTCAATAGCTTTGAATTTAAATGTGCTATAGTCATTAAATTGTAAATTTCAGGCACAGTTTGCAGGATCCTACATAGATGCTATTTTGGGGAATAGTTGGTGCACAAATCATGTTAGCATGTTTTTTGTCATTACACTTATTTATTTCCTTTTGGTAATTCACTATAATGTGAATGAATAAGGTTTCCTTATTAAAAGTTAAGAATGTCAGATTGAGTAAAAACAAAATAAAAATAGGATGATCCATGAAAGTGACTTAAAGAAAAAAACTGATATACAGAAATTAAAACAAACAAACAAACAGTTAAATGCTAACAGAAAGAAAGCAGCATAGCAAGAAACACACACTACAGAGGAGATTCTCAATAATTCAAGTGGACATGGAGACCAGTTACATGGATGAGATTCAGAATACTTCTTAACTGTAATGCTTGCTTAGTGGACTTGAAGTAAAACATTTTCATGAAGATTTTGTATGGCCTGACAATGAATTTCCCTTCACCAACGGTAATCTTAATAACAACTCTGCATAGTGCCTAACCTGCCAACAGCAATGTCCAGTATTGAGACTTCGATGGCACCATTGGCACCATTCCACTTGGAGTACCAGCCAATCATCAATACATGTTAATTGCACTGTACCATTCTTTCATGGAGAGAACAGAATTTGGCTTCCCTGGAATGGATAGTTGCTTAGATCCAGATTTGCTTTTTCTAGTTGTCATGTTCTTGCCATCAGTACCATCACAGCTAGGACATTGACATTTATTTAATCAAGATATAGAATATTTTTTATAAACACAAAGATCTCTTATGTTGCCCTTTTATAGCCATCCCCACCTATATTCCAAACCTTTATCCCTGACTCTTAAAATAATCACTAATCTCTTCCCCATCTCTATAATTTTATTTCAAAAATGTGATATAAATAAAATGATATATGACCTTTTGAGAGTAGCTCTTTTCACTTAGCACAATTCCCTGGCAATTAATACAAGTTATTGTACATATCCATAGTTCATTCCTTTTTATTGCTGAGTAATATTCTGTAGTATGGATTCATCAGTTTCTTTAACCATTCACCTATTGAGAGACATCTGGATTGCTTCCAGTTTGGGGCTATGATAAGTCCTGTATAGATTGTGTGAATATAAGTTTTTATTTCTCTGGGATAAGTGCCCAAGAGTGCAATTGCTGGGTCATATGGGAATTGCTTGGTTAATTTTATAGGAAACTGCCAGACCATTTTCCAAAGTGGATGTATTGTTTTCCTTTTCACCAAAAATATATGCTAGACCTAGTTTCTTTGCATTCTCCACAGCATTTGGAGTCATCACTACTTTTTATTTTAGCCATTCTGATAAATGTATAGTGATATCTCATTGTAGTTTTAATTTTCATTTCCCTAATGATTAGTGATGTTGAGTATATTTTCATATGCTTACTTGCTACCTGTATCTTATTGTGTGAAATGTCTGTTCATTACTTTTGGCTATTTTCCAATTTTTTCCCCTTCTTTTGTGTTGAGTTTTGAGAGTTATCTATATTTTGAGAGTTTAAGATAATAGTCCTTTGTTTGATATGTGGTTTACAAATATTTTCCCCCACAATATAACATATTTTTGTCATTTTTAGTAAGGTTTTTCAGAGCAAAAGTTTTTAATTTTGGTGAGGTCCAATTGTTTAATTTTCCCTTCTCCAGTTCATGCTTTAGGGGTCAAGTCTAAAAGCTCTTTGCCTAGACTTAGATCCCAAAGGGTTTTTCCTATGTCATTTTTCTAAAAGTTTGATAGTTTTTATTGTACATTTAAGCCTGTGATCTATTTTGAGTTATTTTTTGTATAAGGCATACAATTTTTTTTAAAGATTTTATTTATTTATTAGTTAGAGAGAAAGAGAGAGAGTGAGCACAGGCAGAGAGAGGCAGGCAGAGGCAGAGAGAGAAGCAGGCTCCCTGCCAAGCAAGGAGCCCAATGCGGGACTCGATCCCAGGACACTGGGATCATGACCTGAGCCGAAGGCAGCCGCTTAACCAACTGAGCCACCCAGGCGTCCCAAGGCATACAATTTTTTTATATGAGGTTCACTTTTTTTTTTTTTTTGCCTATGGATGTCCAATTTTCCTAGTACCATTTATTGAAAAGGCATTTTTCTCCCATTGAATTTTGCACTCTTGTCATATTTATCTATATGCCTTTCCCTCCACCAATATCACACTATTTTAATTACTGTAACTATATAGTAGGTCTTAATATTGGACAGAGTGATACTTTCTACTTTATTCTTTTTCAAGATTGTTTTAGATTTATTCATTTTATGGCTTCTGCCTTTTTTAGAATTTTAGAATAATCCACAGACCTTTAAATGCTTTATTCACCACTATGGTATCTCACACTTTAACAAAGGATTTACTGTCTTACCATTAACTTTATTATACAGCAGTGGATGGCATGGTAGCCTGGGGGAATGGTCTATTAAAGACTCAATTTTGCAGTCACAAGATGGGGTCCTTTCTTACAAGATATAGTATAGCAGTATAACTAGCTACCACTATATAGTATTGTTTCTTTCTTAGGCAGAAATCATGGATCTAGAGCCAAAGGTAGAAGTAGTTGTGGCTCCTCTCACTAGTATCATTTTGAATCTCTTCCAGAATTTCTGCTTCTAATCCTATGACTTGGAATTATATTGATGCAGAGGGGTTAGTTAACAGATAAGATAGGCTTTCATGAGGAAAAATAATTTGGTTCCATTGAGCTACTATTAACATTCGGAGCTTCTAGTCCCTCATTAACCAGGTAAAGAAGGTGTTAACAGTCTTAGCTGGGGATCCTGATCCTGATTATCAAAGATAAATAGTGTTTGTGTTTCACAGTGAGAATGAGGAGATATAGTCCTAGAAACTAGCATTCCTGGAGTGCTTTTAGTACATCCATACTACAGAGAAGACAACTAAGAGATAAATTCCTTTAGTGGTGAAGATATGAATTATAAAAATAAATGTCCATTTGTGGGGCTGGCAGAGAGAGAACATGCAATAGATACTAACAAACAAGGCTGTAATTACCAACTACAACCTTGTAATCAGATGCAAAAATGAGGATTAGAGTAGTTATGAATATATTTTCCTTGCTTTGTGATGATTATATTTGTATATATTAACTAATCTTTCTCATCTCTTCTTTCCCTACTATTTAACATAAGGCGAATTGGTATTGTGAATCTAATAATCTTTAAGTTGAAGATATCAAAGGGAAATTGTGGTTTAACTGGAAAAGGAGTGAGCATTACTTCAAGATAGAAGCAGTGACTTGTGGAATGTGAGGTCATCTCTTTTGGGGAGATTATGAGAATATCTAATACAAGAGATAGTTGCATTAGGTAGGTGGAAACATATTGTTTCTGTTTCAATGTGGCTGAAGAGTATAAGTGAACCCTGAGTGGCTATCAAAGAACTGGCACTCATTCTGGGCCCTCTTTTTTCTTATTTTTTATTTGTTTGTTTATTTTGAAAGGTTCTTTTTGAGCACTGAAATAGGAAAAAGATAAAGAAACAGTTATGGCATTTGATCTCGTTTCCTGCCAACCTAGCTCAATGAAGCTCTGCCTGCTCATAACCTCTTCACAGACACATTGCTCCTTATTTAAGTCTTCTTCAAGAACTGAAGTGCAGCCAGTAGCTCATTTTTCTGCTTCCCCACTTGCCAGCATACAGAACCACAACTGTAGCAAATGTCTGAGCCATGGGGGTGGGGGCTGGGACCAATCCCAGTGAAACCCTCAGGTTTGTAGGCTAAATGAGACTTATTAAAAAGAGGTTGTTCAGAGGGCTCTATCCATTTAGGGAATTAATCTTAGTGTGTCCTTTAACTACCAGTGACTTGATATCTGATTCCTTATTTGACTCCCTTAGGGGAGCACTGACTCCTGAGCAGGTAGAGAAGAAGGAAGCTAGTACAATTGACAGTTACATCAGCAGTGGCTGTATGATAATGCAGTGATATACAGGTAGGCAGCATTCTGTTTTTTTCTCTTTGTCTTCTCCTGGTGATCCTCCTCACTGAGCTCATAGATGGAAGCCTCTATTTCCTGAAGGAGTACAAAATCAGAAACTAAAAGAAGCCACATTACTGGCTTAGAAAATGAAAATGGAAAGATTTGAATGGAGATGGGATCTGACAAAACTGGTTTTTCCCTTGTCCTTCGAATATATGTGTCCTCTGAGCTGGAAAGGAAGAGAAGTCTATAAGGGTAAGAGCTTGTTGCTTGCATAAATGTGTATGGTGGGCAGAGGAGGGGGCTGCCCCATTGCCTCCATGGGAGTAAAATAAGAATAAAAAACAAACAAAGAAACAAACAAACAATGCAAGGACCTGAGCATTAAAGTGACAAATAACCTGATCTTGTTTTCCTTTTTCTTAGTGGGTAGTGGAGTAGAACTGGCTGTATGAAAACATAGATGGGAGTTCTGAGTACAGCCTCAGAGTGTCCACATCCCCTAAAGAGCTAGTTGAACACCCAGATACTTTCTGGTGAGATCAAAGGTGGCCCAGATTTGACAGTGAGTACTGGAAGGTGAAAAGGATTCTGGGAAGTGGTAGATGGGGTGGGGTGGGCTGTGAGCTGCAGGCCAGGTGGTAGATGCTGCCTCTCCGTGGATCCCAGTGTGAGGAAGTTAAAGACTAAGACACGGGTACCTCTTGCCCATAATTTCACACCACTGAATACATTACAGCAGAGAATCAGCCTCAGGAAAAATCCTCCATGACTGAATTTCAAATTTAAATGAATAAGAGAATTGTAAATTTGAATAGTTTACTACAAGTGACTAGATTAATTTTTCTACCCTCTGGTAGAGATGTGGCTCAAAGTAGAAACCAAGTCTATATAGAGAGAAACAAAATTAAATATCTACACGCCTGATACATCAGTAAACATGTTCTGCTTATAACAGCTATATCCTGTTTCAATCATTCTAATGGACCTCTTCAAGTTTTAGAGAGAAGTGAAAGAAGTTAGTATTATTTTCGACAAATGTAAAAGTTATCTTAGTGATGATGGTTTTCTAAAGGTAGTGAGTTTTAAGTCTTTTGAATAGACTTCCCCAGATGCAAGAAAACATGCATTTGTAATGAGAAATATGACTATTTTAAAAGAGGTTTTGTAATTAGGCCCTTGTAATGCTTCACATATTTTAAAGTGCATGTATTATTCAGCAGAGATTTTTATTTCATAATTGGTTTACCTCAATTCTTCAATTTGTCCATAAGGAACTTATAAAAATGCTAACATTGTGATATATATATATATATACACGTATGTGTATATATATATATATATATACACATGACATATATATAAAAGTTAACTTAGTTTTTAGACAATAAAGTTACTTTTTGTTTTATAAATCATATATTATTTTTACTATTATAATTATTAATATTCTCCTGACTTTCATTTTACTGCAAGAGAGCAGGAGGGTATTAGTTTAAATCCTTTCTTTGAAAAGAACTTTTTATCAAGAAAACATGAGGTGAATTTAGCAAGATATAACAGTAAGTAAAGACAATAGCTAGCATTTTTCCCAGTGATTTGGAGAGCAAAAGTTTCACTTCAGACGCTGTTTTCACAGTTGACTTAAAAGAAGTTGAGTTTGGGGCGCCTGGGTGGCTCAGTGAGTTAAAGCATCTGCCTTCAGCTCATTGAGCCCCACATCGGGCTCTCTGCTTGGCAGGGAGCCTGCTTCCCTTCCTCTCTCTGCCTGCCTCTCTGCCTACTTGTGATCTCTGTCTGTCAAATAAATAAATAAAAATCTTTTTAAAAAGTAGTTGACTTTATTAGCTTCTATTTCTTTTATCATAAACAAAATTTTGCAAATATTTCATTATGTAATTCTAACTCACTTCTTCATTAAAGAACATCTTCTTAGGGTTTTTTCCTTCAAAGAATATGTGATTCTAGAATGCCTAAAAGGCTTAGGTCCTTCATTATTATTTGTTTATAAATTGTTAGCTGAAAAGACTTTCTTAAAGAGAACATCACACAGCACTTTCTCCAGAAGAGGAAAGCTTGCCTGCAAAGCAATTTGTAGTTGCCAGAAACCACATCTGTACCTACAGTGTAGATTCATCTGACATTCCAAAATTACAGTCCTGTGAGACCATATTTACTTTACCAGGAAAATATTTTATATTTTTTACTTTAACCCATACTAAAGCCTCATTCTATGTCAGAAAGACAATTATAATAATGGACAACATCTTGTGTGTCCCTTGATCATTTGTAAGCATGTATATATAAGCAAGTAGTATATGTAAGCATGTACACTACACCAGCTCCTGACTGGTCTGCCTACGGATGAGGCTCTTTTCCATTTTTCAATCATTTAGAGACAGAAATTGCACATAATGCTCAGTACAGAGGAAGAAGATAAGCCGTGTTAGATCCATCTTTAACCATTAAGGAAGGTTATTTATAAAATGGTGGCTCATGAGGGAGAATAAATGATCTTTATTAAAATGAAGGAAATTGCATGCTTCTAGAAAAATCTTAAAATAAGTAATTCCAACAATGGAGGAAGCAAAATAACCCCTTGGCAAATCTTGGTGGATTACTTATGCTTTTGGAATACAGTCATTCGGCATATGACCGTCCTTGATTAATAATGAATGTGGTTTCAGGACCATCATAGCACTGTATTGTGTTACAAAGCCAGCATTAATCATTTGAAATAGAAGCAACAAGTACAATTACTCCATAATCAGACTAGATCAGCTAATGATAGCTCATCAGAGGAAAATGTATAATATAAGCATAATTCTATAAGTTGGCTTTATATAATAAAACATAAAATACAACCAGACTAGGTTTTGCTCAGTGGTTAAGAGATAACCTTAATTTCATTCTCTCAAAGAGGTGTTTGTGTTGGAGAAACTTCAAAGGGGTCAAGAGACTAAGGGAATGAAAAGATGAACTCAACAGAATCAGTCAGTGTGAGTGGATATTTTTTTTAAATGTTTTAATAAATTTTTATTTTTTTATAAACATATAATGTATTATTAGCCCCAGGGGTACAGGTCTGTGAATCACCAGGTTTACACCCTTCACAGTGTGAGTGGATATTTTGAACCTAAGTTAGATTGCATTCTACTCTTCTTTGTTCCCCTAAAGAATGCTGTCCCTGCTCTGTAATATTTTGTGTCCTTTATCATTTGTTATCACAGAGACTATATAAAACTGACCTTGGTGTTTGGGTTTGCATTCATCTCCTCTTCTGTTCACATGGACAATTCACGTCATAGTACCATCTCTTATATCTTGTGTTCTCTGAAGGTTTCTTCAGGCAGAGGTATGTTTAGATAGGGCTGGAATTCTTGACATTTTGCATGATTTTGCAAGCTTGGTGGATCCCCATCTATTGATGTGGGTCAAGTCCAGAGAGATGGAGTCACCTATCCTGGTACCCATGCACAAAGACTCAACTGTACCTAGATGGAAAGAAAGTACACATATACATTAGTCAGTTCATATTAAGGGACTGCAAGTTTGGTGGGAGAGACCCTTGAGGGAAAAAAAAGCCTACTGACCTTCAGGAAAATGTTAAATTTTCAACATTCCTCCTATCTTTTCTTACAATGGCACTGCAACTATTATATTTGGAGGTTTTAATACTAGTTCTGCTAACTGCTAGAGACCTCACCTTGAGAGAATCTCCAAACTCTCTGTGCTTCCATTTCCTCCTCTGTATAATAGAGATAACAAATTTTATCTCCACCAATTAATTTGAGGTTGAATAGAGCTCATATGGGCAAACCGTAGTGGTAGGTATTTATTAAGCACTCATTAATATCAAGTGTAGATATCTCAGCCAATAGTCCAGTTTTATTCTAATCATGGTTTCTTTTGGTAACCAATTTCAAAGCTTTCATTTATGAATGAATATAAACTTTTTGAAACACTGTTCATTTTCACTTCCTACCAGTGGTAAAAGGAACAAGTGCCTCAGTTTCACTATGCTCAATTGTTTACATAAAATGCCTTCCAAAATCAAGACTCTGCCCTTGTTCTTAGTACTTAGTATGAGTCCACCATTTGCTAAGGATGTGTCTAGCTAGTCTAATGTCCTAGTCATTTCTTTGCATGCCTCAAATGGAAAGTTCCTTAGTGCTTGGTTGCGGATTTATCCTTTCTAATGCCCTGTCTGTGTAATCCCATTAACTGTGAAATGCACTCTCAGTAAATAGCATATGATTCCATATATGAATGCTTCCTGCCTTGGTGGAATTGATTTTAAGTTCTGGCAAAAGGCAGAAAAGATCTCCAAGCACAACTTTTGCAAAACATAGCAATTAAGACCCAATTTTAATCTCAAGGGAATGGAATTTAGTATTATTCTTTTTTCTTATAGAATGTGCATATATCTTTCAGGACCACACAGTAAATGTCTAGGAAGGTCAAAACATTGAAAAGTATAACTGAGTTTCTTTCCTCTCTTTCCTTTAATGTACAGCTAAGGTGTTATTTTTCAGTTGATTAAATCTGTAGTGTCTACTGAACTTAGAGCCATCCAGAGAGAATATTCTAAAAATCTTCCAGAAATATCCCACATTTGAGATTGACTTTATTTCTAGGGTTTTCTCAACTGCACAAATTAAAGTTTGGGATTTTTTTTATTTTTAAAAATTTAAGTTAAAAAAAAGTGTTGTTTTTTTTTGTTTTATTTTTTTAGTGCAAAAGGTAGCTGTGCCATGTAGATCAACAACAAACCAATGAATACAGTGTCACCATCCAGGCAATAGATAACAAAATAGGTCCTTACAGATACTCTATAATGTAACGTGCCACAACTGAGCTTTTCAATATCTGTGTCACATTATGGCCTAAATATCGATTGGCCTTTTATTTCTAATATGTTTATGCAGTTTATATCAATGTAATGTGTTTTATAAAGCATGGAAAAATATTCCACTACTATTTAATTCTTAATCAAGTTAGAAGATAAGTCCTGGTATTTAGAAATTCAAGCAAATTGAAGTTGTTGTTTTTTTTAAAAACTATGACATGGTATAAAAAAGGGAATCCTGAGTAGAACCAGTTCTCAAAGAATGTGAACTATTAAGAGGATGTAGAACACCTATAGGAAATAAGACATAGACACAAGATGTGTCAGAAGAGACAGTTACCTAAATGGTAGGGAAATTCAGAGTGGGAAGAGGCAATAGGAGATATTTTGATAAAGAAGTATTGAAAGACTCAATGAGGGGAGAGAAAGGCATGATGAAGATTTGTAGAGGCATATGAAGGGTCCTGAACAAAGAAGAGTAGCATATCCAAAGGCAAGGAGAACTTACAGTTCTTTTTGAGAAGAGTGATAGGCAATAACAATCACCATGTGTTGAGGGTACTGATTGCCCAAAGAAAGAGCTTGAGCAGAATTCTTTATTAGTGGGAAGGCACTGAAGACCTTTGATGAAAAGGCTGATGTGAAAAGATGAGTGATTAATCTAGCAATGCTATTTAGAATGGATTGGATATGCAAGGGGCAGGGGGGAAAGAGAACATTTAGGATGAGTAAAGAAAGGGAAGGTAGCCATTATTGAGTATTTATGCTTGCTACTTTCACATCATCTTGTTTCCTATCTAACACAACATATCTACTACATGGGGAACTGCAGCATCAGCATAATTTGCTACATGAAGAAATTAAAGCTCAGCCTTGAGAAGTAGTTTGACCAAGTATGAAGGTTTGAGGAATGTTAGAAACAACAGATTTTGAAGTCTTAAGGAAGCTGAGTTCACAGTGTGGCTTAGTCTGGTTAACTAGGTTGGTGAAATTGTGGAATTTCTCAGTGCAATTTCCGGCTCCTCCACCCACTTCCCAACTGGAAAAACCTGCCTTTTGGAGTTGTTATGAGATTTAAATGAAAGAAGATGAATTAAAGCCACCAATACATTTTAGAGGCTCAACAAATAACTTGTCTAAGATCACAAAATTAGAATGAAGTGGAGCCAGAAATCAGACTTACATCTTTTGCTACTAAACCAAGTTATCTTCATTTTGCCACTCTGTCCAGTGAGGGTCTAGTGGATCAGAGGTGAGGATGTGGAGCAGGAGAGGAGGAGTTGCAAAGAGGACAGACACACTGATATTAGAAAGGTAGTATCACAAGGAATTGACAATGGACCCAGTGAAATTACAGTGTACCTTTTGGGACTTTTGTTGGAGGAAACATGTTCTAGAATTTGTAAAGGTTATAATATTTTGATGCGGGGCCAACCCAGCACACTGGGAGCACTGTGTATCCACATCAGAACATTCAATGATGACCTCTAGGTGGCTATTTGGTTTTGTTTCTAGTTCAGTCCTCTGCGGGGCTTCATGTAACTGTGGAACTTTATATTTCACTCGTGACAAAATTTTGAAGGATACATTTTTAGGTGGTGTTGTGACTTCTTTTTTTTATATATATATATATAAGCATATAATGTAACCACACCACCCTTTCCCAACACCCCCCCCCCCCCCAGTTTGTTTTGACATTAAGAATCTCTTTTGGTTTGTCTCCCTCCTGATCCCATCTTGTTTCATTTATTCTTTTCCTACCCCCTTAACCGCCCCCTTGCATCACCACTTCCTCATATCAGGGAGATCATATGACTGTTGTCTTTCTCCAATTGACTTATTTCACTAAGCATGATACCCTCTACTTCCATCCATGTCATTGCAAATGGCAACATTTCATTTCTTTTGATGGCTGCATAGTATTCCATTGTATATATATACCACCTCTTCTTAACCAACTGAGCCACCCAGGCGTCCCCGTATAGCACCTCTTCTTTATCTATTCATCTGTTGATGGACATCTAGGTTCTTTCCATAACTTGGCTATTGTGGACATTGCTGCTATAAACATTCAGGTGCATGTGCCCCTTCGGATCACTACGTTTGTATCTTTAGGGTATATACCCAGTAGTGCAATTGCTGGGTCATAAGGTAGCTCTATTTTCAACTTTTTGAGGAACCTCCATGCTGTTTTCCAGAGTGGTTGCACCAGCTTGCATTCCCACCAACAGTGTAGGAAGGTTCCCCTTTCTCTGCATCCTCGCCAGCATCTGTCCTTTCCTGACTTGTTCATTTTAGTCATTCTGACAGGTGTGAGGTGGTATCTCATTGTGGTTTTGATGTGTATTACCCTGATGCTGAGTGATGTGGAGCACTTTTTCATGTGTCTGTTGGCCATCTGGATGTCTTTGCAGAAATGTCTGTTCATGTCCTCTGCCCATTTCTTGATTGGATTATTTGTTCTTTTTTTTTGAGTTTGCTGAACTCTCTATAGATTTTGGTTACTAGCCCTTTATCTGATATGTCATTTGCAAATATCTTCTCCCATTCTGTCAGTTGTCTTTTGGTTTTGTTAACTGTTTCCTTTGCTGTGCAAAAGCTTTTGATCTTGATGAAGTCCCAATAGTTCATTTTTGCCCTTACTTCTCTTGCCTTTGGCATTGTTCCTAGGGAGAAGTTACTATGGCTGAGGTTGAAGAGGTTGCTGCCTGTGTTCTCCTCAAGGATTTCGATGGATTCCTTTCTCACATTGAGGTCCTTCATCCATGTTGAGTCTATTTTTGTGTATGGTGTAAGGAAATGGTCCAATTTCATTTTTGTGCATGTGGCTGTCCAATTTTCCCACCACTATTTGTTGAAGAGGCTGTCTTTTTTCCATTGGACATTCTTTCCTGCTTTGTTGAAGATTAGTTGACCATAGAGTTGAGGGTATATTTCTGGACTCTCTATTCTGTTCCATTTATCTATGTGTCTATTTTTGTGCCAGTACCATACTGTCTTGATGATGACAGCTTTGTAATAGAGCTTGAGGTCTGGAATTGTGATGCCACCAACTTTGGCTTTCTTTTTCAATATTCCTTTGGCTATTCGAGGTCTTTTCTGGTTCCATATAAATTTTAGGATTATTTGTTCCATTTCTTTGAAAAAAATTGGATGGGATTTTGATAGGCATTGCATTAAATGTGTAGATAGCTTTAGGTAGCATAGACATTTTCACAATATTTGTTCTTCCAATCCATGAGCATGGAACATTATTCCATTTCTTTGTGTCTTCCTCAATTTCTTTCATGAGTACTTTATAGTTTTCTGAGTACAGATTCTTTGCCTCTTTGGTTAGGCTTATTCCTAGGTATCTTATGGTTTTGGGTGCAATTGTAAACGGAACTGACTCCTTAATTTTTCTTTCTTCCATCTTGTTGTTGGTGTAAAGAAATGCAACTGATTTCTCTGCATTGATTTTATATCCTGACACTTTACTGAATTCCTGTACAAGTTCTAGCAGTTTTGGAGTGGAGCCTTTTGGGTTTTCCACATATAGTATCATATCATCTGCAAAGAGTGATAGTTTGACTTCTTTGCTGATTTGGATGCCTTTAATTTCTTTTTGTTGTCTGATTGCTGAGGCTAGGGCTTCTAGTACTATGTTGAATAGCAGTGGTGATAATGGACATCCCTGCCGTGTTCCTGACCTTAGCAGAAAAGCTCTTAGTTTTTCTCCATTGAGAATGATATTTGCGGTGGGTTTTTCATAGATGGCTTTGATAATATTGAGGTATGTGCCCTCTATCCCTACACTTTGAAGAGTTTTTATCAGGAAGGGATGCTGTACTTTGTTAAATGCTTTTTTAGCATCTATTGAGAGTATCATATGGTTCTTGTTCTTTTTTTTTATTAATGTATTGTATCACATTAATTGATTTGCAGATGTTGAACCAACCTTGCTGCCCTGGAATAAATCCCACTTGGTCATGGTGAATAATCCTTTTTTTTATTTTTTTATTTTTTTAATTTTTTTTTTAGCTTTATTTAAACATATAAATAATCCTTTTAATGTACTGTTGGATCCTATTGGCTAGTATTTTGGTGAGAATTTTCACATCTGTGTTCATCAAGGATATTGGTCTGTAATTCTCTTTTTTGATGGGATCCTTGTCTGGTTTTGGGGAGAGAGAGAATCTTAAGCAGATTCTGCACTGGGCGGAGCTTGATGTTGGGTTTATCTCACAACCCTGGGATCATGACCAGAGCTCAAATCAAGAGTCAGATGTTTAACCAACTGAGCCACGCAAGTGCCCCTTCCACCTTTTAAAATCAAGGCCCCTTCATCTTTTGTTTCCATAAGACAGTGCAATTACACTATGTTGTACACCTGGAACAATTGTAACATTGTGTCTCAACTATATTTCAATTAAAAAAAAGTGCTATTAAGTTAGATAATTTTACTAAACCTACTGAAAAATCAAAAGAGATATGATTTAACAAACAAGATCCTGAAGCTTATAAGTGATTTCAGCTAATAGAGTATCCACTGTAAATGTGAAATCTCTGCTGTATAATTTTTGCTTTTTAAATGGAATAATTTCCATATTAGAAAGTTAACTTTAAATGTGACCTTCAAAGGGGGGAAATCTAGCAATTAGGCATTTAGCATAATAGAGAAATACTTCTTGAAATTCAAGGGGAGAATGAGTAACATTTTTTTGGACTTTATGCACAGTTCTGGTTACCATGGACATGCCAATTCAAGGTTATTTGAAAATAAACAACATGAAAAATCAACACAAAGCAATGAAGAATATAAGTGATTCTAGAAATACTTTGGCTTTCTTTAGCAAAGACTTGTTATAATCTCTTTGACTTTGTTTTGACCTTCTTCAGAATAATTGTATAGATGCAGTTATGTATGAGGGCAGCTTCTACATTGCTGTTAAATCACTATCTCAATGGAAGATCATGAAAACTCCTAAACTCTGTTTGCAAAATTTCTCCTCAGTTTGTTTAAATATGAATGACAATAAGATAAAGAGCTAATTTAACTTTTTTGTGAATTTATTTTTTATTCAGTTAAATAATACACACTGAGTACCTAGCAGGTGGTAAGTACCTTTTAAATATGAAATCTTCAAATATAAATAAGGCATGTTACATAACCTTCAGAAACTGGTCTACTGGAGGAAACGGATGTCTGAAATGTAACTGACGTGATGTGATGAATAATGCTATGACAGATCTGCGCAAAGCGCCATAGAACACAAAGGATGACTTGATTTGGGTGAGGGAGGAAGGAAGGGATAGGACACAGTAGGCTTCCCAGAGGAGGTGCCATGTAATCTGGACTTTGGTGGGTTTGTAACAAGAAGAAAAGAGGGATAAAGGACTCTCGGAGATAGAAGTCAATATAAGCAATGGTATGGCCTACCAAGTTTGAGATACAGCAATATTTTGATGTGACCAGAATAGGTAACATCAAAGAAGCAGCACGAGGGGCACCTGGGTGGCTCAGTGGGTTAAGCCTCTGCCTTTGGCTCAGGTCATGATCTCAGCATCCTGGGATCGAGCCCCGCACCGGGCTCTCTGCTCAGCGGGGAGCCTACTTCCTCCTCTCTCTCTCTGCCTGCCTCTCCACCTACTTGTGACCTCTGTCTGTCAAATAAATAAACAAATAAAAATTAAAAAAAAAAAGAAGCAGCAGGAAAAATAAACTGGTTAAGGCTAAGGTGTTTTAGGTAAGGTGTTTTTTTGTGCCACACTAAGGAGTACATTTTTGGTCTCATGGAATACTTCAAGGTATTCGCAGAAGCTAGTGAATACTTTAAAAAGAAAATAAACATTGATACAGATATGTTTTAGGAAGATAAACAGAATACATGTGGATTAAAAGTGGAAGACACTGAAAGCAGGGAAACTAGTCAGGAGTGGCAAGTTCAGGTGAAGGATGGAGAGAGCTGGAGTTAGATATGTAGTTTCATAGAAAGCAAGAGAAATTGTAGAAACTTCCTGGTGACTAAATGGCTGAGAAGAAGAGAGGCAGTCATAAATTAATATGGCTTCTAAAACCATACAAATACAAGGTGTTCATAAGTACAGTCTGTAATTTTTGCCCAAGAAAGTTGTATGGATAATTGGGGAAAAAAATTACTGACAAATGAAATTTTGTTGAGTATGGAAATAGACTAAACAAAGCAAATGTTACCTAGATTTTAATTTTAACCAGGATTTTGTTAGTCCAAAATCCTTTTTCAAAAAATGGCAACATAAAAGTCTATTCTTATTTAAAGAGTTCCAGTGTTTGGAGTAATTTAGAGGCTGAGTCTAGAATGGTGATGATGTCAATTCTGGAGACAATCATTTAGATACTGCTGTAGAAGGCTCATATAAAATGTGAAATATACTGCCAAGTATCAGGGTTTTACCAGGAGTTCCATAAGAGAGTGAAATGAGGAAACCTGGCTGGTAGTATACTATATGGCAAAAACTATAAACTAGAAAGGATAGATGTGGCAAAATCCCACCATTACACTTTATAATCCACTGGACATTTAACACTAGAGAGGCATTTTGTGGCTGTTATAATATGAAAATCTTTAACTGGGAATTTTTTTTCAATATCAAAAAACCTCTAAACTCAGGAGTTATCTTCTAAATGATGTATCGCTCCCCAAACTAACACCATAGCCCATGTTTCTACTTCTCTAAGTCTTCAATTAGTACCATTTTCGTACAAGCTCTATCTTATCTTGTCATATGTTAAGCCAGGTCACCAGTGAGGCAGTCTTAGCCACCTTAGTCTTTCCATTTCCAGTTTGATGAGGGTTAGCACTTCTTAATCCAGTGGTATGAAAGTCTCATTGCAGACCGTTCCCAGACTCTTCTGCTGATTAGGCTCAGATTCGGAACCAAGTGCTTCAGATATGATTACTTGTGTTCCTCTCTGAATTGCTACTCTTCCTGGACCTTAATTTTTATTTTTCAGACATGAGCTTCTTACCTGGTCCCTCAAGTTTTGTCATTCTCTCTTCCCTGGAATGCAGCTCTCCTTCTTCACAGCCCAGAGCTGTGTCCCTGAACCAATTTTGGTACCCAGAACTCTAATTTTCTGTAGATAGACACCTGGAAAATAACTGGAAGCTTCTGCCCCAAGATTATCCCACCCTGGGCTCTGTCCATCTGCTAAGACCATTAACTCCTACTAGACGCCATCAACTTTTTTTTTTTAAGATTTTATTTATTTATTTGACAGACAGAGATCACAAGTAGGCAGAGAGGCAGGCAGAGAGAGAGGGAAGCAGGCTCCCTGCTGAGTAGAGAGCCTGATTTGGGGCTTGATCCCAGGACCCTGAGATCATGACCTGAGCCAAAGGCAGAGGCTTTAACCCACTGAGCCCCCCAGGTGCCCCAGCCATCTACTTTCTTAAATGTGTTCAGTATATCTGTGTTTTCTCTTCACCATGCCTTGCTTTTGTAGGTGTTTCATCATTCCCTGACTGACCTGACCCATTGATCAGAGATCAGATCCAGTCCTGGTCCTGGTACTTTGTTTCTCTTTATCTTCCCTGGTTTGCCATACAGAGACTTCAGGCTTTATTCTATAGTCAAAGAGATGAAAGATGCAAAAAGTAAAGAGAGCGAGAGAAGGAGGAAGAGAGAGAGAAAGAGAGAGAGAAGCAGACATGCCACTTTTATTTTTTTAAATATTTTATTTATTTATTTATGAGAAAAAGAGACAAGCAGACTCTGTGCAGAGCTCAGAGCCCCACACTGAGTTGATTCCACGACCTCGAGATTGTGACCTGAGCTGAAATCCAAATTTGGCTGCTCAATAGATTGAGCCACCTAGGTGCTCCTAGACATGCCACTTTTAATAAATTGTAAGCATATAGTCACCCTTCTTACCTTTACTCTGCAGCCCTAGGCCTGCAGTGATGGATGCCAGAGCCCCCTGCCCTCATCCCCCTGGATGTTTTGGCACAGTTCAAGACCCAGAAGGAACGATGAAGTCTGAAAAGGGAGGATTTGTGAGCCTGGCCACCACTCTTATCACATGAACAAAAACCAATGGTATTTCATTCATGGCATGGTGGGGAGTGTGGGCAGCAGGAGCTCCAAGGGAGCATACCAGGAAGCCATCTTCTAAGCACAATTCTGGTTCTGTTTCATGAGGGAACAGTCCTTTCTACTTTAATCTACTTGTGCATCCTTGAAAGTTGTTTCAGGCCCAGCATGGAAAAAGAACAACATGAGGTTGGTGGTAAGAATAGATACCTCTCAGATAAGGAAATGAGGACTTGATAGCTTAATATTGACATACCTAGTTATCAAGAAGATAATTCTCATAGTTCTGATATTTTCTGAAACAA
>ML108934.1:20994-37717 GCA_003697995.1 Taxidea taxus jeffersonii | reverse complement strand
GGGCTCTCTGCTCGGCAGGGAGCCTGCCTCTCCCTCTCTCTGTGCCTGCCTCTCTGCCTACTTGTGATTTCTGTCTGTCAAATAAATAAATAAAATCTTAAAAAAAAAAAAGCCTCCTGCCCCTCTGCAGGAGGCCTCGCTCTGTCTGAAAGCCCCCACCTGCAGCTGCTTATCCTTCCAATCCCAAGCAGCTCCTCTGTGCTTCCTCTTCTCCAGACTTGGAAGATCAACTAACTGGTCCATGCCCTGCGTTTTACAGCTGATGAAACTGAAGGGCATCAAGGGTTCAAGGTCCCAGAGCCAGCAAGGGCAGAGTCATGCTTTAAAACAAACGGTAAGGGACGCCTGGGTGGCTCAGTTGGTTAAGCAGCTGCCTTCAACTCAGGTCATGATCCCAGCGTCCTGGGATCGAGTCCCACATCGGGGACAGGCAGGGAGCCTGCTTCTCCCTCTGCCTGCCTCTCTGTCTGCCTGTGCTCGCTCTTGCTCTCTCTCTCTAATAAATAAATAAAATCTTTAAAAAAATAAAAAAATTTAAAAAAAAATAAAACAAATGGTAAGGGCAGTGTCCTGACTCCCCAGCCACCCCAGGGCCCCTTCCACGAGGCTGCCCCAGCTTTTTCAGCTGGTCTGAACTTGGAAGTTTACCTCCACCAAATAGAAACTCTCAGGAATCACTGCTGCCCCCACCCTACACCCTCTTGCACACCCACTCTCCTTCGTCTGACCTTCTGACTCAGAAGGGGGGGGAAAGCTTGCCTCCACCTGGCAGGCCTCTCCCAGGCTGGGACCAAGAGGGGGGCAGCAGGGACACCCAGCCTCAGGACTCACCGGAGGAAGGAGTGGCTGCTGAACGGCTTTATGGGAGGAAACAAACACAGGTGTGCTCTGTTTACCTCCCTGGCTCACAAACATGACTGGGTCCTCTCTTCCTGATGGGGTAAAGCTCCGCGTCCTCTGAGCCCAGCCCTCAAGCCCTTGCCATTTGGGCTACAACCTGCTTATCCAGCCTCATCTCCCACCACTCCCAACCCCAAGCTCTCTCCTCTCATAGCAAACCATCCTCAGACTGCACCACACCCTCCAGGCCTCTGGCTTTGTCGGTGCTGTTCCCTCTGCCTGTAATGCCCTTCCCTGCATCTCCATAGAGCAAGCTCCTCCTTAGACGGAGCTCAAAGTTCATCTCCTGTCCTCTGTGCAGATGCGTCCCCTCTCCCCCTCTGTGTGCTGGGAGTGCTTCTGTGTCACTTTCATAGCATAATAAAGAAAATACAAGGTCATGAATCTGTGTCCTCACTAGACTCTCAACTGCTCAGGGAGTGCTTCTGTGTCACTTTCATAGCATAATAAAGAAAATACAAGGTCATGAATCTGTGTCCTCACTAGACTCTCAACTGCTCAGGGACAGCACTTGGGTCTTTATCTTCAAATTCTTAGAGCCTGGCACATAGTACACATGCAAAAAGGGGGTGGGTGGGTGGAATAAGTGGCTAAACAGAATCTGTGTATGGACCCTGGATTTATTCCAGAGCTATATGAGGAAGCAAGTCTCAATGCAAAACAAGAACCCCCTTCCAGCTCACTGATTCATATTTATTGAGGACCGTTATGTGCAAAGCACTGAACAAAGTACCAGAAACTCAAAAGCTGGAGTAGACTCAGGAATTTACAGTTTGGGGGTACAGAAAGGCAGAGCAGAGGACTGGTTGGAAGGAAATGACTGATCTGCTGGTGTAAGCCAGTGTGTGCATTTATTCCTATGCCAGCCTATGACGTAGGCACTTTTATTATTATGCCCACTTTACAGATGAAGAGATTGAGGCTTTCATGAGCAGGGAGACTTGCAACAGCATAACTGATAAGCCATGGGGGCAGGATCTGAACCCAAACACCACATGCCCAAGCAGAAAGCTCTGGTACAAGTGTTTTATTTTCTTTAAGATTTTATTTATTTATTTATTTATTTATTTATTTATTTTTGTCAGAGAGAGAGAGAGCGGGAGTGAGCACAGGCAGACAGAGTGGCAGGCAGAGGCAGAGGGAGAAGCAGGCTCCCTGTCGAGCAAGGAGCCCGATGTGGGACTCGATCCCAGGACACTGGGATCATGACCTGAGTTGAAGGCAGCTGCTTAACCAACTGAGCGTCTCCAAGTGTTTTATTTTCTTAATTCGTGACCCTGAACATCGTCTGCATCCCACAAGCACCTGGAGAGCTTTAAAGAGCACGGGAGCCCACCCTGGCTCCACCCAGAGATTGCGATGTAATTGCTGTGGGGTGCAACCTGGGCACCGGGGGTTCTGGTGTGCAGCCAGGGCTGAGAACCCCTGCTGAGATGAGGGAGTGCAGTTGAGATGAGAAAGCGCAGTGTCCAACGTGTAAGGGGAGACCCATCTGCAGCCGAGATGCTCCTGGTCAGGTCAGGGTCCTGTGCGTCCAGACAGGGAGCTTTCTTGTCCCCTTGGGAGGGGCCCCAGACTGTGTAGGCAGAGCTAGCACTTCCTCCGGGGCATTCTCTGACCTTCCTGTAGCATCAGAGTTGCCAAAGACAATTTGCTGGGGAAATTCCATGGTTTCCATGCGAAGGCAGGAGGGCGCGTGGGTTCTCCAGGCCACCCGTCACCCAGCCTTCAGTATGAAGGAGCCAAGATCTGGCTCAAAACCAGCAAAGACAGCTGATGGGAGCACGCTGGATGAATGGTGTGTGGGCTGCAGGCCAGAGGGATGGAAACACACCCCAACATGTCCCAGGAGAGTGGGGAGAGGGCTCCTGGGCCCACTATCTAACAACTGTCAGACTCAGCAGCCGCTGGATGCCCTGCACTTGTAGGCTCTGAGGGGCCGTGAGGATCCCCAGGGCCAGGGTTGCCAGGCCATGTGGCTGCAGGCAGCAAGCCTGGGTTTTCCCTTCTCAAGCCCAGGCAGTGACTCAGGGAATAAATACAAAAAGCAGACAGTGACCTCGGCATCCTTGCCCAATGGGGAGCGTGACCTTGCCCCAGAGCCCTCTTAGGAGCCCAGGGCCCAGTGGGATGGAAATTGGCAGCATGGTGTAGGCATATGGAGTCCACAGGACACTGTCCTCATTTGCTGGGTGCCCTGAGCCCCTTGTTCCTCACAGAGGTGCTGGGAGCAAAATTTCATTGATCTGCCCCACAGCAGTTGGGGTGCGGCTTTCAATGCAAAGAGCTTGGGGCTTCTCAGAACCACACAGTGCCTTGGGCAGCAGTGCTGGGCTCCTACCTGGAGGGTCCTGGGAGAATGGACTTAGCCCTTCTCTCCCGATGCCGATCTTCTGGCCTCTCTGGTTCTATGTCATGATTCACGACTGCCTGACCATGAAAAGCCATCTCTCAGTGTCTGTTCTTCCAATTTTGGGGGCTAGAATGTACCTCATCGCTTCACCCCACTGTGACCACATGGGAAATAGCTTTCTGACAGGAGAACAACAGAGGGAAGGCCCAGAACCACCACAGGATAAGGTAGGTCTCCCCACCCAAGCTGCAATTATTCTTAAGGGTAGAGATCCTGTTTTCTTCACCCTTGTGTAAGCACCCAGCATGCGGCAGATACTCCTCAAGGGTTTTCTGAATGATGAAACCCAGTGATGAATTTTTTGCAAAGACTCATGCCACAGTTGACCTCTGGCATACTTAACCTCAGGCATTATAAAGTATTCATTTATTCAACAAATGTAGTCAATGAGTTGCCTGCTGTGAGCCAGGCACACACCAGCTGCTAGTGATCCAATGGTAAGCCAAAAACAAAACGAAACAAAACAAAACAAAAGCTCCTCATGGAGCTTTGTGTTTGTGGGGGAGGAAATTTTTTCCCCAAATCCATATAAAATATAAAATGACACTGTGATAGGTTTCTAAAGGAAAGGGCCACAGGACTGTGGAAGTACAGGGAAGGGGGCCTGCAGAGGACCCAGAGAAGTCTAAGAGGTCTGCACATTAATCCACCAACCACGTTCCAGAGTTTGCTTAGCGAGATGCCAGGTGCCCTGTGGCTGCTTGAGTGATTTCTCCACCACGGTCCTGAAGAACAAGAGGAGAACCTGAGTCTTCTGACCGCCCTGTCCTTACTCAACGCCACCTCAAGCTTTGCCGTTTTCTGGCCAAGAGGAAAGAGGATTTTTGTTTTTTTATGCAAAGCAGCTTAAACTGAAACTGACCTCACCATGGGCATCTGAGGTAGTTTTCGGTGACCGAGGAGGAAATGAGCCAATTTTCCAGGAACCTCAGGGCACACCCTGATTGCCCAATAGTGCAGGGCCGTGCAGCCCAGACACCTCCCAGGCCCCTTCTCCAGCCACAGGGCCCTGAGGGGACCCCCACCTCAGTGCCAGCTCCTCTAGAGCCGAAGGTTCACAAGGGGCGGCCCCAGACCAAAAACAGCGCAGGGTGAGGACAAGGGCAGGCCTGGATAAGTGACTCTTGGACCAGCTAGCTGAGGCTCAGAGGCCAGACTGTCAATCATCAGGAGATGGCTGATGACTCTATTCTCTCTGACGCTTTACCTCTGAGGCACTCTCATGCCTATTCAGGGCTCTTAGCTCGGGCTTCTGATCCTACTGGCTCTGAAGGTGCTGTCTCGTCAGCTCAGCTTCTTTCTGGCTTTCTGCTCAGCTCGCTTTCTCTCTCCTGACTGGCTTCTCTCCATCTCTACTCCCTCAGTAACGTGGGGTACCAGTGGCCCTGCGATGGCTTCTCAGTCTTGACTTTTCTCCTCAGGTGTATGCCTCCTGTCTTTTCCTTTTAACCTCTGGAGAGGGTCTGACTGGCCTCCTAAGCCTTTGCAATTCAGGCCTCCTGGGGTCTTTGAGAAGGGGGCTGGGAATACTTTGAGAACTGGGCCCTCGAAGATCTAATCTCACCCCTTCTCATGCTCTCTCCTTTCCACTGATTGAATTGGTTTTCCTTTTGGATGTATAGATAGCTATTACATCTTCACAAATTCTTCCTGACTCCATGGCTTAGAGCATAAGCTCCGGGCTGTTTCTCAAGCTTTATCCCTCCAAAGAAACCCCCTTTTGTCTCCCAGCATGCTGCATACATAAGCACCCTGGCTTTCAGGCTGCCGTCTCAGCTATGGATTTTTTTTAAAAAAAGATTCATTTATTCGTTCATTTATGCAGGGGAGAGGAGGCAGAGGGAGAAGAAGAGAGAATCTGAAGCAGACTCCTCGCTGAGCACAGAGCGCAATGCAGGGCTTGATCTCATGCTCCAGAAATCACGACCTGAGCCAAAACCAAGAGGTGGAGGCTTAGCCAGCCTCGCCATCCAGGTGCCCCTCAGCTATGGATTTTGAAGCCTCTTCCTTGAAACTTCTTTGTTCTAAACCAGAGCTTCTCCAGCTTTAGCCATGTATGCCAACCTGAAGATGTTATGTGTTAAAACACAGAATCCTGGGCTTCCCTGACCCCAGAGATTCAGAATGACTTGGCCTGGGGCATGGTCCCGGGTGATGTCATTCCTACCAGTGGAACCGACTGCCCAGGCAGCGGGAGGGGTGTCACACCTGCAGCCCCCACCCTGAGGTGAGGAATGCTCCCCACTTACCACTGGAGGGAAGTAGGGCAATGAGGAAATGATGCAGGCGTGTAATATCACAGCAATACATTTCTAAATATTAACCCACCCCACAGGCTGCCTCCTGAGTTGACTCCCCCTTTGCAAGGCAAGGTTCTGAGAAGTTAGGAAACTTGCCCTTGTCATGCAGCTCTTGGCTGGCAGAGCCTGGAGTCAGGTGCTGACCTGTCTGCTTGCTCCTGGCCCACTGTGTCCACTCGGAAGCTGTGTTAATATGCGGCCCGATGGTCCCTCACAGAACCGCTATCATCTGTCCTGATAAGGGTGGTCAGTTGTGTCACCTCTACAGAGAAATGAAGACATTCTCAAGCACATAAGCATCTACCCACATGCCTGATAAATCCACTGCTTCCAGGTTAAGGGGCCCGACCCAGGTGACTGAGCAGGTGGCCCAACTGGGAGAGGCGTTCCTACACGAGTCCTCCAGGCCTCACCCAACCTGTTCTCCTGAGAGCAAGCGTTCCATGGATAGCTCAGCATCGGCAGAATTCCCCTCTAGTTACCGAAAGTCACAAGGAGCAAAGAAATTCAACACTATGCTCAAAGTGTGGTGCCCAGACCAATGTCATCAGCCTTGCCTGGGAATGGGTTAGACACCCAGATACTTGGGTCCCACCCCGGATATACCAAAGCAGAAATGTTGGGTTTGGGGCCCCACAATCCACATTTTAACATGCCTTCCAGAAGGTTCTGAGGTATAGCTGAGAACTACTGTTCTACTGAATTAGGCAGACTGCTAGTGGAGGACTTGACCTGGTGACATGGTGGGTTCTGGGCTCCCTGGGCGAGCTCTTGCATACACCAGTGGCAGCACAGTTGGTAAAGCATATGTTAACCCAGCTGTGAAGTCAACTGTAACTTCTTCTGCTTCACTTGGTGACAGCCTTGCCCTGGAGAGGATTTACTGCTAGCAGAGTCTCGTTGCTATGGTAACTCTAGTACCTGGCCTGGGCCCTTTCTCTGTGGGGGGTAGTATTTGTGTCACTTAGACACTAGGTAAACCCAGTGTCCAAACTCTGCTCCCAGGTCTCTGCATGCAGGGAAGCCTCTTTTGTTGTCACTGCAGCGACAGACTGAACTAGAAGCCCTGGTCCAAGGGACCTCATTAGCAGGTTTCTTACAATCTTCAGCAACGTCCAATTTCCTGTTTCCAGAAAAAAAGCAAATCAAGTGTAATTTACAAGGTAGGGGATTACTTCATAGGGTGGTTAAAAAAAAAAAGTCAACCTGTCTTATTTCTTGAGGAAAGATCACAGGTAAATGGAGCAGATTCTTATTTTTTGGAAGGGGGCAATAATTCATATATCAAATTCAACCCTTTAAAGTGTACAGTTTGGTGGAGGATTTTAAAAGATTTATTTATTTATATTATATATATATATAGAGAGAGAGAGAGAACACACAAGTGAGTGGAGGGGCAGAGGGAGAGGGAGGGAGAGAATCTCAAGTGAACTTCCTGCTGAACACAGAGCCTGATCCCATAACCTTGAGATCATGATGTAAGCCAAAATCAAGAGTCAGATGCTTTACCAACTAAGCCACCCAGATGCCTCAGTTCGGTGGTTTTTAATTTAAAAAGTGCCACAGGGGCTCCTGGGTGGCTCAGTCGTTAAGCATCTGCCTTTGGCTCAGGTCATGATCCCAGGGTCCTGGGATTAAGCCCCACATTGGGCTCCCTGCTTGGCGGGGAGCCTGCTTCTCCCTCTCCCCCTGCTTGTGCTCCCTCTCTCACTGTATCTCTGTCAAATAAATAAATAAAATATTTTAAAAAATTAAAATAAACATAAAAAATAAAAAGTGCCACAAAAAATAAAAATAAAAGTGCCACAAAAGAGTGGACTGGAAGGGTAGCAAGATGGCCTGGAGTTGGTGGAGCTCCGTCAGCTGAAGCTTGTTGAACTAAAGCAGGAATGTCGTGCTCGTGGTTTGGAGACCAAGGGAATAAAACAAGAGCTCATCAAGGGCTCCAGGCATATCTTGAAGAGCATGCTGAAGAAGAGGCAAATGAAGAGGTACTGGAGAGGAAAACAGAGGAAGAAGAGCCTATCAAGGAGGGAGAACCACCGAGGAAACTGCGGATGAGGGCAGCAGAGAAGAAAGTGGTAAAAATTACTTCTGAGATACCACAGGCGGAGAGAATGTAGAAGAGAGCTGAAGGGAGTCCATGTGAGTTTGGAGAGTAAGAAAGCTGCTCAGGCAGTGAAATTTGGCATTTCTTCAGTTCCATCCAAAGGCCTGTCATCTGACGCCAAGACTGTTTAACCTGGATAAACTAAAAAAAAGAGCTCGAACATTTGGTTTGAATGATCTCCAGAAGGTCTTGAAGATGACAAGAAGCTGATAGAGAGGAAGGAGTGATTTGGGATTGTCACAAGCTCAGCTGGCATGGGAACCACAGAGGATACACAGGCCAAGGGCAGAGCGCTTTGGGATTGCCTGATGAAAAACTTCCTGCTTTCTGTTCTCCAGTGGTTTCCATCTCTCAGACTTGTCTTGGTGATATATATACCTAAATGCACAGTCACGTGCCTGGGTCCTGCCTTGCAGCGAGAGAGCATGGACCCTGGTACATCCAGAAACTTCAGCAGCAATTTGACTCATTGCTTTTCCAACAACTTTAAGGTGGTTGTTCTTGTGTTGTTTTTTTGATTATTATTTTGCTTGTTAATAAAAAACAAAAAAATAATAAATAATACATACATGCATGCATATATACATACAAATAAATAAGTAGATAAATAAATAAAAAGTGCCACAAGAGAACTTTCTGGGGTGATAGAAATGTTCAATAGCTTGTTTTTCATGATGACTTCATGGATATATAAATACTTAACTAAACTCTTCTAACTGAATAATGAAGACCTATTCATTTTATTATATCTAAACTATACCTTACTTTAAAAAATAATTCTTAAAGTGTATGGCACCGGGACACCTGGGTGGCTCAGTGGTTAAGCCTCTGCCTGCTATCAAGCCCCGAATCAGGTTCCCTGCTCAGCAGGGAGCCTGCTTCTCCCTCTGCCTCTGCTCCCCCTGGCTTGTGCTCTCTCTCTGACAAAAAAAAAAAAAAAAGGTTCACTTCAAAAAAATCTGAAACACTGAAAACCTGAGAAATGTTCATCGGTTGACTCAGTGAACTTGTCTCCAAACAAGAGGCAAACAACAGGTCACATTTGCCTTGTGGTACAGATCCATTTCTTATTTGTTGATAAGGAAAATTCAGATAAGCTAAGGTATTATAAAATAAGGCTAACTTGCCAGAGGCAATATAGCCTTAACAGACACCAAGGACTAGTATCAACCTCACAATTACTCACAACTATGTATAGGAAAAATCACATACATTTACTTGATGTAAATACAAAAAATTGAAGTTTAATTTTTTAAACAGCATGCCCACTCTCCAAATAAGCAGCACTTCATTATATATGTATTATAAGTCATGCCAAGGGAATGAGAAAGTAGGTTTTAGCATGTCTGCAAGAGTTTTAAAATTGGGGGTTTTCCTTAATTTTTTTTTTTAAGATTTTATTTATTAGTTAGAGAGAGAGAGAGAGAGCACAGGCAGACAGAGCAGCAGGCAGAGGCAGAGGGAGAAGCAGGCTCCTGCCGAGCAAGGAGCCCAATGTGGGACTCGATCCCAGGATGCTGGGATCATGACCTGAGCCGAAGGCAGCCGCTTAACCAACTGAGCCACCCAGGCGTCCCGGCTTTTCCTTAATTTTATTCTATTTTTTACTTTAAAGTTTAGTAGTATGCACATGGGCAAATGATGGAATAAAACAACCACAAAATGAAACACAAAAGCTTTAGTTTCTAGAGAAAAATGGCATAATCACCCGAGGCAACTTTCTAAGCATGGGGAAAAGACAATACAAGGGCCAATGACCAGAAAATCAAATTTGATTTCCATAGCTCTCTTGGGTACATGCACTCAGTTTCACCTGCCTTGTTATTCAAACCACATATCGTCACTTTTGAGTGGGAAAATATATGTAATGTACTTGTGTGAATATAGTGATTACTAAAATACATTTGTCTCTAAGGATGTGTCTTTATATAAAAATTTTTGTTCTTATGTGTTTTCTGGATGTGAGGTCATCTATGTGGGCATATATGTAGGGGTTTTTATCTCTAGCTAGGTATTTGTGTAGGAGAGAGCCAAGGTGAGATGTATTTATCTATGGGTGTGTTTGTGCTCTCACAAAGGTTTAGAATTGGGGCGTTGTACACTCAAAGTGGACCAGTAATTAGAGGTAGGGATGTGTGAATTTCAAAGAGGCAGTGTTCCCACTCATGGAAGAATATAATTTTATCTTTTTTTTTAAAGATTTTTATTTATCTGACAGAGAGAGAGAGAGCACAAGCAGGGGGAGTGGCAGAGGAAAAGCAGGCTCCCTGCTGAGCAGCGAGCCCAATGTGGGGCTCCACCCTAGGACCCTGGGATCATGACCTGAGCTAAAGGCAGATGCTTAACCAACTGAGCCACCCAGGTGCCCCAAGGATATAATTTTAAATACATTAAGAATCTTCTACTTTGCAGAGAAAATAATTTAAGAAAAAGGGGGTGGGGGACACTTTTTGAACAACTAGTGCTGTCCATACCCAGCTGGGTACTTTACTGTCTCTCATAATTTTCACAACCAAACTAAGCAGGTACAAACTGACCCAGCTTTACAGTTGAGGAATCTGAGGCTTGTCCAAAGCAACAATAAGTGGCCAAGCAGTATGATCTCAGAGCCTGTAATTTCTCTCTCCGACAGAAAGTCTCAGCTAAACAATGAGACAATCTTCTCAAGGGGGAGAAAATGATGAACGAGTATTTCATTAGACCTCGCACCAGTTTTTAGTGATATAGAATGTGATTTCAACTTTATTCAGAAAAATTTCCTCACTTCTTATTTTCACATGAGAGAGAATTAAAGATGTTTGCCTAAGGGTGAAGGCCATAAAGTTGAAAGGACTCTGGGCTTTAGCTTAATTGCAAATTGGAAAGATCTGACCCAGAAGAGCACTCCTACCTCTCTGGACTCCAGGATGCATCTCCTGGGTCTCCTCCCCTGTTTCTCTCAGTCCCCATCAGGGACCAGATCCTCCCCTTCTGCCCTCCCCCACCTCCCCACCCTCCGATTCCTGAGGATGTTCCTTTCTGCACAGTCTTCATCTCACCTCAATGCCCTCTGCCCTCTATAGGCTGCCTTATCCACGCCCTTGGTCTCACCCGCCCCTGGGCTCACTCCAGCTCACACCCCCTTGCAGTTCTGCAGAAGTAATCTACCTAGATAGCTCACAGGACTTTCAAGCCCAACAATTCCAAAGTCTATCTCATTTTCTTCCTTATCTACCCCTCCCTGGAACATTCCACTTTTTTTCTCCTATATTCACCGTGGCACCACCACCCACCCACCTACCCAGGTGAAACCGGAGAGTTGTTTTGGACATCCTCCATCTACATTCAATAAGCCTTGAGGTCTTCCCATCACGGCTCTCAAACACATCCTCCTTTTCTCTATTCCCTCTGCTGTTGCTTTGGTTAGTTATGACCCTCACTACCTGTTCCCTGGACCACCCCCACAGCAGCTGGGCTCTGGCCTCCAACCAAAAAGTCCCTGCCAGTGTGCATATCCTACCCTATTCGCTGTAGCCAACAGGAAACCAGATTCCCTTCTGCCATAACTGAAACCCTTTTCTGGGTCCTTTGTGCCTGCAAGCTAACAGCGTAAGAGGCCCGACACATTCCATCTATTCCAATCTACACTCCAGTATTAAACTCCATGTTTTTTTTTTTAAGATTTTATTTGAGAGAGAGAGGGAGGGAGCACACGCAGGGGGAGAGGGAGAAGTAGGCTCCCCCCCGCCCAGCAGGAAGCCTGATGCAGACTCGATCCCAGGACCCCGGGATCGTGACCTGAGTCAAAGGCAGGCACCGAACTGAGCCACCCAGGTGCCCCTAAATTCCATGTATTAAACGACTTCAAGTTCCAGAAGATATGCTATTTTAGCCCTCTATGCCCTGGCAAATATGTACTTCTACCTCAATTGAACTGATTTCCAATTATTGGTTTTTCAAGAATCCACCTTCTTTGGGAAGTTTTTATACCTTGTGCTTCTCTCTCACCTAGCTTTATCATCCCTGTATTGCTCTGATTTGTTCATCGGTGCATCTGCCTTTTCTACGTCAGATTCTTGAAGCCAGTACAATGCCTACCACACAATGAGTGCTCAATAATGGTACAATGTCTTAAATATTAATATATGAGATTGTATCTCAAATTTTAAAAATTCAAAGGCCACACCCAAGAGACTCTTACCAGCTCGAACTCCACTGGGATAGCAGTTCTACACAAGCTCCTTCGGAGTCATGTTAATGACCACGTATTTGTCAAGTATTCAGTACAACCACCTAGCAACCGAATACACCAAGGGAATCTTGGATTGGATTCTGGACATAAAAATACAGTTATAAAGGACATTAATATTAGAGAAAATGGAAATGGGTTGTATGGCAGGTGGTATTATTGAATTAATGTTAATCTTTTTAGGAATGATGATATTACAGTCAGCTACAATGTCCTTTCCCTAGGCATAAAAAGCTTTATGAGGTCTGTACTTATTTTTAAGGAGTTCACTTATTTGTATTTATTTTTGAGAGCGAGCGAGCAAGCAAGCAAGCATGTGTACATGAAGGGTGGTATAGGGGGCAGAGGGCAATGGAGCAAGAGAATCTCAGGCAAGCTCTGTGCCCAGCATGGAGATTGACACAGGGCTCAATCTCATGACCGAGCCAGAGTTGGACGCTTGAACCAACTGAGTCACCCAGGTGCCCTTCAGAGAGTTCATTTTAAAAGAAGCTAAATAATATATAGAGCCAATGCAGCAAAACTTTCAATAGAAAGTAGGAGTATTCTTTGTACTAATTTGCCAACTTCTCTGCATTATCTGAAAGTTCTCAAAAAACATTTGAGGCAAATGCTAAGAACACAACCAAAAATAAAATCCATAAATCTTTTTTTTTTTAAAGATTTTTATTTATTTATTTGACAGAGAGAGATCACAAGTAGGCAGAGAGGCAGGCAGAGAGGAGGAAGCAGGCTCCCTGCTAAGCAGAGAGCCCGATGTGGGGCTCAATCCCAGGACTCTGGGATCATGACCTGAGCCGAAGGCAGAGGCTTTAACCCACTGAGCCACCCAGGTGCCCCAAAATCCATAAATCTTTTGAAATTTAAGTTACTTAATATTGCTCTTGGGGTTTCTCCTGCCCAGACCCACTGCCTGGTCCTTCCATTGCCATGTTCACTCCTTAAACCACTGCATTTCAATCAAGTTTGTGTTTTAAGGTTGCAAGGCATAGCTACCCCTCACAAAACTAGAGTTTGCTCTCCTAGTTGGCCAACCTTCACAAGACTAGTTCCCTAAATGGCACCATATTGCACTTTATAAACCTAAGAGCAAATGAAACTGCTTCCTCACTGGACCACGTACTTTCTTGATGTCAACTACTGGAGCTTTTCATATGCGAAGACTTGAGGTGATTAAGGAATCACTAAGATTGGAGTAGCCTGAGGGATTAAAGTCTGGCAAGAGCTAGTTATTTCCAGGAGGGGAGAGGATAGCCCTTCTCTTAAATTTCTACTATATTAAATTTTTAAAAGGTATTTATCTCCTTTCTCTAAAAGAGTTGAATTTAGGTATATGCCCCAAAGAAATGAAAATGTATGGTTCCACAAAAACTTGGACATGGCAGTCACACCACTATTATTCATGTAACAGCCAAAGTGGGAAACAGTCCAAATGTCCATCAAATGATGGGTAAGCAAAATGTGGTATATGCATACAGTGGAAAATTAATCATAAAAATAAAATATGCTTATGTGGCACATGGGTGAATCTTGAAAACATTACACTAATCAAAGGAGCTCACACAAAGGTTATATAACATTTCACTTACATGAAATGTCCAGAATGGAAAATTCATAAAGACTACGTTTTTTGGTCTTTATGACTGGGGCTGGGAGTAGAGTTGTCAGGAATGGGAGAATGACTGCCGGGGGCGGGGCGGGGGATGGAAATATGGAGTCAGATGGAGATGGTTGTAAAACTGTGAATATACTAAAAACCAATGAAATGTGCACTTTACATCAATGAATACTATGGTATTAACTTTTTTTTAAAGGTATTGGAAAGCAATACCTACTCAGTCCCATTTCTAAGAACAGTCAATGGGGAGCCCAAGGGCATGCTGGGTTTGGTTGCCCTTTCAGTCTTCAAGTCACCATTGGCCAGAGTGAAGTGTCCTGTCCTGTCCCCACCCTTGCAGGGGTACCTATGTTAGCTTTGGTACCTGCAGAGCCCATCTGGGCATGCCCCACATTCCTACTTACCATTTTAATCCCAGCACTTCCAAGACCAATTGTCATGCAGGTCTCATTCCTGTATCTTCATTTTCCTCATTGTGCTCACCATTTCTTATTCCCAAATTTGGTTTTGCTCATTGCTTTATCTCACCTGCACAAGAATGATGTACAGCTAACAGCAGTGGCTCAATAATGTAACTTCTAGTGAATGAGTACACTTGCCAAAAGCATTTACACAAAAATTTGCACTGTGTATTGTTTTTTTTTTAAGATTTTATTTATTTGACAGAGAGAAATCACAAGTAGGTGGAAAGGCAGGCAGAGAGAGAGGGGGAAGCAGGCTCCCTGTTGAGCAGAGAGCCCAATGTGGGCCTCGATCCCAGGACCTTGAGATCATGACCTGAGCCATCGCAGAGCAAAGGCAGAGGGAGGCTTAACCCACTGAGCTACCCAGGTGCCCTGCATTGTGTAATATTTTTAAAATGAAGCTCTATGCTGCAAAATGTGTTTTTCTCCCATAAAAGGACATTCTCCTTCATTTAAGTATGTATCTTTAAAAAATATTGCACAAGTAGTATTTTATTATAGACAATTTAAGTTATAAATCTTTACACGCTTTTAGGAAAACATTCAGGCATCATAAACATAAAAATCTCAATATGCAAATTAAATTTACAATGAGAAAATAAACACAAACTTATCTTTTAACTATGTGGCTATTGCTACACTACCTTTATAAATCCTATCCAGAGTCCAAAAATGTAGTCAAGCCCTAAAAATGTAGCAGAATCATTTCCACACACTGGTATCCATAATCTAGTTTATGCAGCAATGTTTCCACTAGATTCCTAAGAGTATTTTTTGGAAGAAGGAAGCAAAAGCTGGTCATTTGGTGGCTTTTCTGACTTTCTGCAACTCTTCAATGGGTTTCCATTCTTGGTTGATTGTTAGAAGCTTGGAAAAAAAAAAAGGAAAATTTTTTTTTTTTAGGATCAGTCCTTCATCCTCATGTCCCTTTTTTGGGATTCTCTATACTCCCTTTGGAAAAAGCATCACCATGATAGTTGTGTCAAAGAACCATCTCTAAAGACATGCACAAAACAGTAATGTGGGCCCTAAAGAACCTGTGGGTTCCCAAGTATCATAGGATCAGGAAAGAAACGTCATATATATTTGCCCACTTTCACGTAACAGGTTCCCCATGGCTTTATGTGAACTTTAAGTTCAAAAAGTGTGTCTACCCTCAGTGAGTGGCTATAGAATGCTCCAGCACAGGGGCGTGGCACATAGCAGGCTCTTAACCAAACTTCCTCACTGTAACTATGCAACAAAGGTACAAATGATCTAAGTTATGCAATAAGGGAAAAGGGGTAGGGCTGTGGACAGTCCTTGACTTCCAAAAAACTCGAATCAGAGGTTCTCATTTATCCTCACATGTTTTCTAATGCTGCAGGATCTAGGAGATGTAGGTTTTTTTGTTTTGCTGTTTTTTTGTTTTTTTTTTTTAATTTTAAACTGAATTCCAGTATCATTAACATACAATGTTATCTTAGTTTCAGGTGTACAACAATTCTCTACATTACTTGATGCTCATGATTCATCAACTCTATACATTACTCAGCGCTCATGACAAGTTCACTCCTTAATCTCCATCATCTATTTCCCCCCCCCCCCACCCAGCTCCCTCTGGTAACCCCTAGTTTGTTCTCTCAGTTAAGAGTCCGTTTCTTGGTTTGCCTTTTTTCCCCCTTTGAGCAAAGCTTTGTTTCTTAAATTCCACATATGAGTGAAATCATATGGTACTTGTCTTGCTCTGACTTATTTTGCTTAGAGATGCAGGTAGTTTTATTTTATTTTATTTTTTGAGATGCAGGTAGTTTTGAAGATTCTAAATGTCCTTCATTAGGTCAAACTCTATTTCAGAGTTTTGTTTAAAAAAAAACACATTTTCTGACTGACATAAATAGTGTTAGTTCCAACAAACTCAGTATTTTACTTCCAAAATATTTAAAATGTTACAAAATTTTTGCTAGTCTTCAAAGAATGAGTTGCCTGTTAGTTGATTTTGCTTGAAAAGGCCACTCCTGTTTCCCAGAGCTCCTGTTAATTTTCCCAACAGACCTTACAGTAACTTTAGATAAATGATACCATGAGATAAAATATTACAATAATGATTAAAGTTAACATCTGAGTAGGTACTCTGGGCCAGCCACCATGCTAAAGGTTTTTATGTATTTTACATTCTTTAATCCTCTTAACTCTGAGGTACAGCCCTATTATTGAGCCGACTTTAGAGATTCTGAGAGCCTCAGAAAGGCCAGGTTATCCACAATCACCTGTGAATAATGGCACAAGGATTTGAACAAGATCCGTACAACTCCACAGCACTCCCCTTACCACTACACTAAACGGCACTCTAAATGTGAAAAGGTATTAAATCCATTTTGCTGACAAGGGTGTTAAAGCTCAGGCTAAATGTAAATCACCTTTAAAAAAAATTTTATCTCAGAGAGAGCATAAGCTGGAGGAGGGACAGAGGGGGAGAAACTCAAGCAGACTCTGTTTTGAGCGCAGAGCCCAAAATGGGGGCTTGATCCCATGACCTGAGATCATGACCTGAGTGAAATCAAAAGTCAGTTAACCAACTGAGCCACCCAGGCACCCTGTAAACCACTTTATAATATAGCAATACCTTTCTAGGTACTCTAGGATCCAGAGTTTCCCAAGGTTCTGGATTTCTTTTCCGGTCAATGCTAAAAATAAAAGGAAGCTGATTA
>ML108934.1:9642-20594 GCA_003697995.1 Taxidea taxus jeffersonii | reverse complement strand
AAAAAAAATTTTATTCATTTGACAGAAATCACAAGTAGGTGGAGAGGCTGGATCCCAGGTGGGGCTGGATCCCAGGACCCTGGGATCATGAAGGCAGAGGCTTTAACCTACTGAGCCACCCAGGCTTGAATTTATAGATTTTATTTATTTTTAAAAAAGATTTTATTTGGCAGGGAGAAGGAGAGAGGAGAGTGGGAGGGGCAAGCAGGGGCAGCAGGAGGCGGAGCAGGCAGAAGGAGCAGCAGGCTCCCTGCTGAGCAAGGAGCCAGATGAAGGACTCAATCCCATGACCTAAGCTGAAGGCAGGCCCTTAACCAGCTAAGCCACCCAGGCATCCCTAAATATAAGTGAATTTAAACCAACTCTGACATTGGGTCTATAAACATGCTGGGACATCATAGGACAGATCCAGACTGATAAATAGGCATTCCCCAGTTAGTTCACTGAAACTGATGGAAGGTTGAGTAAGGGAGCCTCAGGATTTGGCTCAAATGTTGAGGACCAGTTCCTCTGAGGGTGGAAGCTCTGTGTTCCCTTTGTTGGGCTGGATGGGAGAATGTTCCCATAAGATGAAGAGCTGTGAGGATTTGGAAGTGTCAGGCTAAGAGCAATAAAAGTTTTTTGCTCTGGTTTCTGAGACGGGCAGAAGGGCTGGGGTTGAACTCCGTAGGTGGTAAATGGCACAGTGCTAAGTCCCCTCTGCCGGGAACTGGCTTTATTTATCTCCTTTCCAGTCATGCTCTGGGTCAAGATCAGTTCCAAATTTTTCTCTTCCTCATATTCCAGGTCCCACGGTATCTGATCTTCTTACACAGAGCTGAGATTAGGTTCACTGTAGACAACTCAATCTATATACTCCACCACATTAGGATACTCTACCACATTAGGATACTCTACCACATTAGGAAAGATCTAATAAACTGATTTTAAAATTTCATTAAAATAATGATTTAAGTTTGATGATAAATAACCCAAAAGACCACTTAAGAACTTTAAATTTCAAAACTTAAAAAAAATCCAACTTTACTTCACTGCACAAGTGGAAGAGGGCCAACGGATGAGACGGTATACAAGGAACAAACTAATTTTATCAGCATCGTAATTTAACAGTCTCCTGGTTATCAGAAAGCTTTCTAGTCCCAAGTTTGACATTCTTACCCTAGTGGTGAAGCTAGGAAACTGATACCAGGCATTTCATTACTAAGGTCAACCTAACACCGCTAAAGACGTTTTTATAAATGATGCCTACTTACATCACATCGGTTTTTTGAAGGGAATATACAGCAAAACACGAAGCTCCACCCGCTGCTGTGGTCATGATCAGCACCAAAGGAATAAGCTGACAGAGAACAGGTGAAGGGTAAATATTCCGATGTTCCGATGTGAAACACGTGAAATATAACACAACTAACTAGATATCATTTTATACTTTCTTCAAAATCTGCACCTTATCTTTAAAAAGTAGTTGTTTTAAGTCAAGAATTTCAATGGTCTTAAAAACTTACTTCCTTCTTTTTCCTCAGGAGTTGGAAAAAGTTCATGATGACTTCAGTGTAGAACGCCAAATCTAGAATTAAAAAAAAAAAAAAATCCAAGATACTGATCAAAACTTGAGCCCCTCCGACCCAACCTGCCGAAGGCAAACCGGCCAACGTCCTCCCGAAGTCAGCCTCTGGCGGCTCACCTGGGAGGCGGGGCGCAGACACACGCGCCGACAAAGCAACCGCCCCAAACCGCATTGGAGTCCAGCGTCCGCACTTATATACTGATCACAAAGGATGGGCCGGGCCAAGGCACTCTAATCACGCGGACCGGGCAGGGGGCGTGCGGGGGTGACTCTCTTTCCCCGCTCGGCGCCCGACTGTCGGGCGCCCCCTGCAGGACATCCTCCCCGCGGACGCGACGCAGCCGAAAGCGGGCACTGGCACCCTCTGCTGCCAGGCGTGGTCCTTCCCCGTCGCCCGGCGAGCGCAGAGGCTCCACGTTTTTGGCGCTGGGGACTCGGCCCAGCGCCTGCAAGGAGGTGCGCCCTGAGAGCAAGTGGAGCCCGGATGGCCAAGGCCTGGGTGAAAACCGAGACATCTAAAAGGCAGCCAGGAAAAGGAGCCGCAGAGCTGGGGTGCGGGGGGACGGTGGGGCTCCCAGGTGCAGGCAGGTGAATTAAAATCAATCCAATCACATTAAAAGCTCCAGCATGTGATGCAGTGCACATATGGAGATAATTAAAATTAAATTGTAATATCCATTTCAGAAGAACTCCGATGGTGTTCTGATTTGTTCCATTAAAAATTTTTGATTTCCACTCCCCTCCTTCCCCCATTTCTTTAAATGGAAAAAATCAGGAGGTAAGGGAGAAGAAACAGAACCAGCTCTGGAAACATTTCCATCTCAGAAACGACAGTCTTTGCTTTCGTCTTGAGGTCTCTTTTTAACTCGCCCCTAAACTAGCAGCCTTGCCTTGCAGAGCATGCAGGAGGTTGCAAAAGCACGAAAATTATGCTAACACTTCCGTTAAACCAAGGCCAAGTGCCAGACTCTGGGTCTGAATCTTTCTGGCGCCTTTTGCAAGGCGAGTATGTTACTTAGGCTCAAGTCACGGAGCCAGTAATTGGCGGGCATGTAATCAGAACCTAGGTGTGTCTGGCACCCAAAGCCACTGTTCTTTCAGCACCAGCTCCTGCAGTTAAGCCAAGAGCACTAGCTCGGTTATTTTAAAATAGTCACTTTAAAACAATTATTTTAAAGCTCTTTGAAGTTCAAGCTATCAGTTAGCCTTAAAATGGAAACAGCTGGGATATGGCTCAGTTCCTTGAGTGGCTGCCTTGGGCTCAGGTTGTGGATCAAGTCCTGCATCAGCGCCTTGCTCAGAGGGGAGCAACACCTGCCTTGTGCTGTTTCTGACAAATATATAGATATAAAAAATCTTAAAAAACAAGAAACCTTTTTATGTTCTCTGGAAAGGACCAGGGCCTGATCTGTCTCAGCCCATAGTTCTAGGCATGGGCTTTGCAGTGAAACAGATAGGAGCTTCGAGCCCACCCTGCCACACTTTATCAGCTGAATGACTTCAAGGAAACTACTTAACCTTATGAGTCTCAATTTATAAATCTGCAAAATGGGGACAAACCTAGCATAAGAGAAGGTTGGAAAAAATGTTAGAATGTATGTTAAGTGCGTGGCATTCTGCCTTGCTTATAGGAGGCATTCAATAGCTAGTAATTATTATTACAAAGATTTGTTTTGTTTTATACAGGGCAGGTGATAAACATAGCTTCATACCCACTTATTCTGATAAGGGTTTTTACTGTGTGACCTCAGCGCTGTAACAGGAGTTTTCTGGTCGGTTAGTTTCATTATTCAGTTCAAAGAAAACTCAACACTAATTCTTTGTGGTTTGTATTATATACAATCCAAGGAGCCTTTTAATACTTCTTCTGCAGGATTTCTAAAATTACTTTTGTCAGAAGTTTCTTAAAAAGCCTCATTTTTTAACAATTAAAGTGCTTCCAGGAAGGAAAGGAAGAAAAAAGGAAGGGGGAGAGAAGGGAAAGGAGGAAGGAAGAAATAAATTTTACAGGAAATCTATCATGTCCCCAGATTAAAACTGCAGTGTGATCACTGATGACTACACTCAGAGACCTGTTTTGCCAATGTCCTTTCTTTTAAAAATGCAATAGTTTTGTGGCAGTCTAGGCATTAACCTGGAGACAGGGGCACAGTAAACTTAAAAGATTAGTAAGATATGAGGGGTGCCTCGGTGACTTAGTCCTTAAGTGTCTCTTTGGCTCAGGTTGTGATCCCAGGGTCCTTGGATTGAGCCCCACATGGAGCTCCTTGCTCAGCGGGGAAAGCCTACTTCTCTCTCTGCCTGCCGCTCCCCATGGTTGTGCTCTCTCTGACAAGTAAAATCTTTTTTTAAAAAAAGTCAACATACATACACTTTCTTCCCAAGTTATGGTATTTTAATATACTTTTTAGCTTATTAGGTATAAAGTCTTTTATTTACAGGAAATTACACAAACTCTAAAAGTGCGAAATTGCAAACTATAGGATAAATTTACAGTTAATCCTTGGTCAAGGGATATAATCGTTATACACCCTCTAAGTTAGAAAATCCTTGTTTCTGAAATAAGTTTTCATATAAAGTCAAGTCCTCATGACTTAAGGATGGCTTTACAGTCCTCAGTGATTTTAGAAAGTGCTCTTGCTTCACTGTGGTTGCTTCTAATCCATTTTCTTGCAGAGCCAGCAAGGCAGCCTGTAAGAGACAAACAACAGGGAATAATTAATGTGCTTCTTTAAAAAAATTTTTTTAAAGATTTTTAAAAATTTATTTTAGAGAGGGAGAGAACACAAAGAAGGGACAGAGGGAAAGGGTAAAGCAGACTCCCCCACCACCACCTGCTGAGAAGGGAGCCCGATGTGGGGCTCAATCCCAGGATCCTGGGACCATGACCTGAGCCAAAGGCAGCTGCTTAACTGATGGACCCACCCAGGCGCCCCACAATTTATACTAAAAGTTCAAAATCTGAGAGTAAAAACCTCAGTCCCACTTCTTAGAATTCCCATATTCATGACACTATAAAAATATTAAAAAGTTAAATAAGGTGATTAAAAGTTGTCTTAGCAGACCATAATTTCTTCTACATTAAATTCTACCCTTAAATGGGAAGAAAGAAATAGCAAGTTGCAGCAAAATATATACATTATGAGCCCATTTATATGTTTAAGGATGAGAGACTACACTCCTACCCTACAGTAGGAGTTTTTGAACAGGACACAGCAGTGGTCACAAAGCATAAGACCAAACACATGCTTTGTAACTCAGCAATTCTCTTTGTAGGTATATACATATATATAACAGACTAAGTACACATATTTACTAACAGACATGTACAAGATTGTTCATAGCTGAATTTATAACAAATAAGTAGTTTAGGTTACTTTTTTGCTATAAATTCTGCTATGAACAATGTTAAAAAAAAATGGATGAATAATGCAGTATATTCCTAAACTAGAATATTACAAAATGATGGAAATGCACAAACTGCCCCTATATGCAAAACCACAGATGAATTTCACAAACATAATCTTTTTTTGTTGTTGTTAAGATTTTATGTATTTATTTGACACACAGAGACATAGAGAGGGAATACAAGCAGGGGGAGTGGGAGAGGAAGCAGGCTTCCTGCTGATTAGGGAGCAGGATGCGAGGCTCCATCCCAGGACCCTGGGATTATGACCTGAGCGGAAGGCAGACGCTTAAGGACTGAATTACCTAGGTGCCCCTTCACAAACATAATCTAGAGTTAAAAAATCAAATACAGAAGTATATATAGTCCTATTTATATAAAGTTCAAAAGCGGACAAACTAATCTCCAGTGCTGTAAGTCAGGAGTGTGGTTCCCTTTTGGGAGGAAGATTGGGAAAGCCCGAAGAGGAGCCTCCAGGGCATTGATAATGTCCTCTCTCTAGTTAAACAAGTGTGTTCATTTTATGTTAATTCAATGAACTATGCCCTGATGATCCGTGCATTTTTCTGAATAGCACATTTAATAAAAGTTTATGGAAAAGGAAACACCTATAATGGCTTCTTTTGGTTTCAAAAACAAAGTCTAAATCCCTTCAAATGGCTTACAAGGACCTGTGTGATCTGGCCACTGTCTAGCTCTATAGTGTCATGTTATCTCTCACTCCAGTTGCCTGCACGTTTTGTTCCCTCTGCCTCAATGCCACCCTTGGTTCCCTCCCTTAGCCTACCTCTCTCATCATCCTTCCAATTTCCCCTTACACATGCCTTCTCTCAGAAAGCCTTCTCTGATGCCCCCAAGTCTGGGTCAGTGTCCTTCCCAGGTGCTCCTGCAACACCCTAAACTTCCTGATTCACTACATATTTTCAATCGCCAACGCAGTATGACAATTTCCCTCTCTGCAACCTGCCACAAACTTGTAAGATTGGGAAAGGAAAGAAAGGGTCCCTATCTGTTTCACCTTACATAGTGCCTGCCACATAGGAGTCTTTCAGTAAATGCTGCCAGGTGAATGAATGTAACCATCCCTCAGAATAATATGCTGCTCAAAATATAACTTTAACTAGTGAGGAGTTGTACTGGTCACGCAAGCATGCTTAAGGATGACCTTGAGAAAACCAGGTACATGCTGCAGGCCTCTAGTGGAGGGGACAATACAGGTCCTTGAAGCCAAGCAGCTGAGAACTCCCAGCCAGCTCAGCTCAGGGCGGGATACTGCCTGCTTCCCTTTTTCATTGTCTTCCCCACCTCAGAGAAAGCCTGCTAAGGTAATCCCTTTAAGTGTGCTAGCACAACTACAAATCACCTTACTCTTCTTGTTTACCTCTAAAACTTGTGACCAACATACAACTCACATTCCTTCTTGTTTACCTACTAGACCTATGGCTACTGTATAACCTTCTTTCCTTCTCCTTTGTTGCTATCTTGTATCTAATAAATAGGGACTGAGGAGTTGTTTGGGTGACCTTCCAGCTGTTGTCCCCTGCTCCCTCTTAACAGCTGACTTGTTTGTGCCTCATTCTTCTCTCGTGCGCCGTTAGGAAAGTGGCAAATGAAGATCTGAATAAATGAAGAAATGCTGTCGACCATACATTCCCTCACTAATTAACTTACTTCTTTGCAAAGATTTCCAAGATCAGCACCAGAGAAAAAACAGGTTTCTGCTGCTAGGTTTTCTAAGGAAACATCAGGTCCCATTGGCATGTTTTTTGTATAGACTTTCAAAATAGAAAGCCTACCCTGGAAAAAAAAATTAAGAATAATATGTTTATAATCTTACAACATTTATGTCTGACACAAATCTGTATTAAAACATTTTAAGTTAGTGTTTCCTGTCATACTGCACAGGAAGTGTATATATTTATTTAATAAACAGTAAGAATCACTTCTGAAGAGATAAAGACTAACTCATCAATGGCTCATATGATAATGGCAAAAATTACATGATAAATTTTAGTATTTTTTAAATTTTTAGGGGCGCCTGGGTGGCTCAGTGGGTTAAAGCCTCTTGGGTCATGATACCGGGGTCCTGGGATGGAGCCTCTCGTAGCTATCTCTGCTCAGCAGGGAGCCTGCTTCCTCTTCTCTCTCTGCTTGCCTCTCTGCCTACTTGTGATCTCTGTCAAATAAATAAAATCTTTAGAAAAAAAAATTTTTTTTTTAAATAGACAACTGTAGATAAATTTCTTTCAGAAACATGAGTCCCTATTTTGGGTACAAATAGTGTTATCAGACATGGCTTAAGAAGCAAAAACATGTGGGATGCCTGGGTGGCTCAGTTGGTTAAGCAGCCTGGGTGGCTCAGTTGGTTAAGTGGCTGCCTTCAGCGCAGGTCATGATCCCAGCATCCTGGGATCGAGTCCCACATCGGGCTCCTTGCTCGGCAGGGAGCCTGCTTCTCCCTCTGCCTCTGCCTGCCTCTCTGTCTGCCTGGCTCGCGCTCTCTCTCTCTCTAATAAATAAATAAAATCTTTAAAAAAAATTTTTTTTAAAAAGAAGCAAAAACATGAATTATCTAGACACAATTTAAAAATAAATAGATATTTGGGGCACCTGGGTGGCTCAGTGGGTTAAAGCCTCTGCCTTCGGCTCAGGTCGTGATCTCAGGGTCCTGAGATCGAGCCCCGCATCAGGCTCTTTGCTCAGCAGGGAGCCTGCTTCCCCCTTCTCTCTCTGCCTGCCTCTCTGCCTACTTGTGATCTCTGTCTGTCAAATAGATAAATAAATGAATCTTTAAAAAAATAAAAATAAAAAAAAAATAAATAGATATTTAATTTTTAAATTTTATTTATTATTTTTTTTAGGAAGGAAGGAAAAAATTCATCTTTGTAATTTTTAACCATTCCCTGCCAGTGGCTGTGGATGTTAAGGGCAAAGATTTACTGGTTCTTAGACTATGGATACATTGTGTAATCTCTCTCATCTCAGAAGTTCCCACTGTAAAAGAAGGATACTAATGCAAATTATCTCCAAAATGCTTTTAACACTTTGGGATTCCTCCATTCTAGTTGTAACAAGCTTGGTGTTTTGAGTCTGCCACACAATGAAATAAGGTAATACTTTACTTATAGCCATATGTTTCTCTCAAAATAGGCCTAGAGTATCCAGCAAAAGCAGATCAAAATTATGATTTTATGAAGGGCCACCAGGCAATGGAAGACTGCAGAACCCAGTATAAGACACATACATATATATTTAGCTTGGGATTCAATTCTGTTAGGCTCCTTAAAGCTCAGATATTGATGTGTTCAGAATCCACACAAAGATTAAACATGTACAGTGATTACCTTTTCATCTGGAGGTGGAATATAAATAATCTTATCTAATCTTCCAGGTCGTAACAAGGCATCATCTAATACATCAGGTCTATTTGTTGCAGCAACAATCATGACACTTCGGTTAAAAACTTCTTGAAACTCTGAGGAAAAACACCAACCCAAAGTAATGTCAGTAAGCTGGTTAAATTATAAATCAGATGGTCCATTTATTTTTAAATAAGCATATTCTTTTCTTGGGATTGGAGTGCTTATACCTCCTATCCAGACCACCTTCTTGATATCAATATATGCTAAAACAAATTATTAATCAAAGAACTATTTTGTGTGTGGTGAAGGGACTGGCTAATCCTTAGGAACATCTGTCCACATAAGAACCAATAGAAAATCTAATACCACCACAGCAGAGAACACCTACTGAATGCACCTGAGCCCCAAAGAATGATTATAACCTAAGTAGATGATTTGAAAAGACAAAGCATATGACTAACAGGTGGAGATGTATGGCTATGAATCACTCTGGCTCCCATGTCCTACAAGAGAAAAATTTACTTTGCTTTTTATTTTTCTCTCGAAAGGCAGAAATATGACAACATAAGCTGCAGATGTATAAATCCTAGATAAAGGTAAGAAATATAGAAAAGCAGCCAGAGCAAAGCCATACACACACTGAATATTCAAAATTGTTTGTTGAACTCCCAACAAATGAAAGTTCAGAACCAGATGGCGTCTAGGTGAATTCTACCAAACATTTAGAGAAGAGTTAAAACCTATTCTCAAACTATTCCAAAACACAGAAGAGGAAGGAAAACTTCCAAAATCATTCTACAAGGCCAGCATTACCCTGATACCAAAAACAGATAAAGATACCACAAAAAAAGAGAACTATACCTCTAATGAACATTAGATGCAAATATCCTCAACAAAATACTAGCAAACCAAATTCAACAACACATTAAAAAAAATGACTCACCATGATCAAGTGGGATTTATTCCTAGAATGAAGGGTGGTTCAATATTTACAGATCAATCAACACGGTACATCAATAAGAAGGTTGACAACCATATTATCACTTCAACAGATGCGGGAAAAGCATCTGACGAAGTACAACATCCATTCATGATAAAAACCCTTAACAAAGTGTAGGTTTAGAGGGAACAGACCTCAACATAATAGAGGCCATATTAAAAAAAAAAAACAACCCACAGCTAACATCATAGTCAATGGTTAAAAAACTGAGAGCTTTTTCCCTAAAGTCAGGAATAAGACAAGGATGTCCACTCCACCACTTTTATTCAACACAGTGCTGGAAGTCCTAGCCACAGCAGTCAGACAACAAAAAGAAATAAAGATATCCAGAACGGCAAGAAAGAAGTCAAACTTTCATTATTTGCAGATGAGATGATACTATATACAGAAAACCTTAAAAACTCCACCAAAAAAACTACTGACAAATGAATTCTGTAAGGTCACAGGATACAAAAATCAATGTACAGAAATCTGTTGTATTTCTATACATTAGTAATGAGGCAGCAGAAAGAGAAATTAAGAAAAGAATCCCATTTACAATTATACCAAAAATAGTAAAGGGACACCTGGGTGGTTCAGTTGGTTAAGCAGCTGCCTTCGGCTCAGGTCATGATCCCAGCGTCCTGGGATGGAGTCCCACATCGGGCTCCTTGCTCGGCAGGGAGTCTGCTTCTCCCTCTGCCTGCCTCTCTGTCTGCCTGTGTTCGCTCACTCTCTCTCCCTCTCTCTCTGACAAATAAATAAATTAAAAAATCCTAAAAAAAAAAAAAAAGTAAAATACCTAGGACTAAACTCAACCAAAGAGGTGAAAGATCTATATTGTGAAAACTATAAAAGAGCAATGAGAGAAATCAAAGATGACATAAACAAATGGAAAGACCATCCATGCTCATGGATTTGAAGAACAAATATTGTTAACATGCCCATACTACCCAAAGCAATTTACAGATTTAATGCAATCCATATAAAAATACCAACAGCCTTTTTCACAGAACTAGAAAAAACAATCCTAAAATTTGTATGGAACCATAAAAGACCCTGAATAGCCAAAGCACCTTGAAAAAGAAAAAAAAAAGCTGGAGGCATTACAATTCCAGATTTCAAGTTGTATTACAAAGCTGTTGTCATCAAAACAGTGTGGTACCTGCACAAAAATAGACACATAGATCAATAGAACAGAATAGAAAGACCAAAAATCAGCTCAGAAGTGAGCCCACAATTATATGGCCAACAAATCTTTGACAAAGGAGTTAAGAATATGCAATGAGAGGGACGCCTGGGTGACTCAGTTGGTTAAGCGGTTACCTTCCGCTCAGGTCATGATCCCAGCGTCCTGGGATAGAGTCCCACATCGGGCTCCTTGCTGAGCAGGGAGCCTGCTTCTCCCTCTGCCTCTGCCTGCCTCTCTGTCTGCCTGTGCTCACCCTCTCTGACAAATAAATACATAAAATCTTTTTTTTAAATTTTTTTTTTAAGATTTTATTTCTTTATTAGTTAGAGAGAGCGAGCACAGGCAGACAGAGAGGCAGGCAGAGGCAGAGAGAAAAGCAGGCTCCCTGCCGAGCAAGGAGCCCGATGTGGGACCCGATCCCAGGACGCTGGGATCATGACCTGAGC
>ML108933.1:27027-53887 GCA_003697995.1 Taxidea taxus jeffersonii | reverse complement strand
ACAGAGCAATCATGAACCCATAGTTGGTTTGGGGAAGAAACAATCATTGAGAATTCTTTTAAAGTGTTGGAATAAACACTTTTTAAGTAGCGCTATCTCTTTGCTTTTCAGAGATAATAAGTGTTATGTTTTCCAGCTATCTGATAGCTCTTCTAGGGTAGTCTTGGGAAGAAGTTTCATCTGTGCACAAGGATTAATTGGTTATGTTCCATTCTAAAATAATAATAATATAAAAAAGAGTAAATAATTATTAGTTTCTCCAAACCTAACTAGTGAGAAAATGATGTTACCTCTAAGTCTTAGGAACTCAATACAGACTCCAGGGAATATGTTTAAGCCTCTGACTGGGAGTTTATTTTCACAGACAGTGACTAGTTCAAGGGTAGAAACATAAAAACATAAAATAAGTCTAAAGACCCCAGGACAAAGCCAGTCTCTAGAATCCCCTCCCTTTCTTCCTTTCTTCTTTCCTTTCTTTCTTTCTGATTTTATTTATTTATTTGACAGAGAGTGAAAGAGATCACAAGTAGGCAGAGCAGCAGGCAGAGAGAGAGGGGGAAGCAGGCTCCCTGCTGAGCAGAGAGCCCAATGAGGGGCTCAATCCCAGGACCCTGAGATCATGACCTGAGCTGAAGGCAGAGGCTTAACCCACTGAGCCACCCAGGCACCCCTCTCGGATACTTTCTTAATAAAGCAACCCAGAAAAGCATCTACAAGTGATTCCAGAAAAACAGAAGAGAATAAGCCAGCATTTAAGTTGGACCAGAACACTGTTTACATGTGGGGTGTAGGCCTATGTTTCTTTTTTTTTTTTTTAATTTTTATTTTAGAGAGAGAGTGCATGAACAGGAGGAGGAACAGAGCGGGAGGGAGAGGAAAGAGGAAAGAAACCAAAGCAGACTCCTGGCTGAGCATGGATTCCAACACGGGGCTCAATCTCATGAACCTAAGCTGAAACCAAGTCAGACGTTGACCAACTGAGCCACCCACTTTCCCCAAGCCTAGATTTCTATTATGTATTTTGCTATCTCTCTCTCTTTTTATCTTCCCCCATTGCTCTCTCTCCTCTCTGACCTTTCTGTTACATCTCTTCTTTACTCTGTTCTGTTCACCATTGGCTCTTAGTGAACTAGTTACAATGTTTTCACTATTTCTTTACTGAAAATAAGTAAACAAAAATGTATCCATTTCACCTTTGTATTAAGCTGTTCAATCACATGTCATGTTACCATCTTTCTAGGTTGAATAGTGTTTCTTTCCATTTTGATGGTTGTGAACTCTTTTAAGAACACAAGAATACTATTGGACATTTCCCCAGATAAATGTGTGTGTGTTTATTTCCCTCTTAATTCTAATGCTGGAAATGATGTTAAGGGATTAGGTATAACTGATTCAGAATCACACCTACTTTGGATCTAAATTCTGATCCTGAATCTATGGACACTGGGCAAATTTCATTGTTCTTGATTTTCACCTCTTCATGTAATTAATACTTGAGGCACAAACTAAGATAATCTTTTTGCTTCCTTCCAGAGTGAAGAAAGGCATTATTCTAAGCCCTTTGTATATATTAATGTACTTAATCCTCTTAATAACCATCTGTAGTGGATACTATTATTATTCTGATTTACAGAAGAGTAAACAGAGTCATAGAAGGTTCAGTAATTTGTCAGATTACTTTAAGATTACCAGGCAGTAATTTCTAAATAGAGATCTTATGAGGTCTTGGGCTAAGTGTGAGTCACATGATTATGTTTGGTCTATTTTAGGATATTATTATTTCTGAGTTTTTTAGAGCTCAGTCCAGATTCTATGTTGGAGGAGGGGAAAAGCCTTATATAGTTGTGTGGCTTAAGCTTCACAGGGTGAGTCAAACCCTTCATTGGACACAGAAAAGCCTATAGCATGAGTGCTAACTTCATGTATGATAGCATTGGAGTGAATTTCACAAAATGACACATGAAGCAATGCTAGTCCTGTGAAGGACTCTCCAGAAACAAGTACACTGTAAGTATGTTAAGAGAGTGACTTCAAATTGCCCTCTTCAGCAAGTACCCAAATCTATAAGAACAATTATGCCAAGAGATATTTAACAATCTAGGAGGCCAAATTTTAAGGTTCCAATGGCTAATCCTAAACTATTGCACAATTCCTTAAATGTAGACATGTCGTTATCATCATGAGACAAAAGACGGCCTTTCTAGCTGAGTGTTAAATGAGTGTTATTTTCATTTGTTTATTTAAATACACTGATTTTAATAGTGTAACTAAGCCATAGAATGATCTCGGGAGTATGAGGGGAAGGAGTGAAAAATGGCCTCAGAACTCCCCACACTTCTCAGATGCTCCCAGCCCTTTTCTTGTGTTCTATCTTGTGTTCTATCTTCGGTGCTCTTCTACTTCATACATTCAAGGAATAATGTTCCATTTTCAGTTATATGTCTAGCCCTGAGCTTCTTTTAAGTATCAGAGTCATGCATTCAACTGCTTTGTAGACATTATCCAATTTTCATTCTATAATTCACTTAATTCCATATCTGGTCTAATAGTGCTACCATGCCCCTAGTCTCTCAATTTTGTTTTAAAGATTGTATTTATTTGTTTTTGAGAAAGAGGCAGCATACATGAGGTGGGGGGCAGGACAAGGGGTACAGGGAGGGAGAAGCAGACTCCCCACTGAGCAGGGAGCCAGATGCAGGGATCTATCCCAGGACCTTGGGATCATGACCTGAGCCAAAGGCAGACGTTTAACCCACTGAGCCACCCAGGCATCCCTAGTCTTTCTAGTACTTACTAAGACAATAATTCATTGTGTGTGAATTTATCATTTCTTCCTCCCTTGCCTGGGTGGTTACTTCAGATTCTTGTCTCTCTAGCTCTGAACTATGCCCCCTGTAAAAGCCTATACATTGCTATCAAAGTCATTTATCTCAAACATAAAACTCATAATTTTGCATGACTGATTAAAATCCAAGATTTTATTCCTTCATATAATGCCTCTTACAGTACATACCCTAGATACTCTTTGTGAAGACTTCCCTCAAAACCCCAACAGGAAGTATTAATCATATTATAACTATATAAACATATATCTTTAATATTGAAATTATTATACATATCATATTTATTTAATTATTTGCATTAATTTTCCCTTTGTGTGATCCTTTTTAAAAAAGACTATTTATTCGAGAGGGAGAGAGAGAGAGAGAGCATGAGTAGGTGGTAGGAGGAGAGGGAGAAGGAGAAACAGACTCCTTGCTGAGCAGGGAGCCCAACGTGGGGCTCAGTCCTAGGACCTCAAGATCATGACCTGAGCCAAAAGCAGACACTTAACCAACTGAGCCACCCAGGTGCCACTGTGTGATCCTTTTCTTTTCATTTTTAGAAATACTTTTTTCTCCTAAATTTATTGTATTGTGGTAAAAACACTTATCATGAGATCTATCCCTTTAACAGATTTTCAGGTGTATAATACAGAATATTGACTATAGGTAAAATGCTGTACAGCAGATCTCCAGAACTTACTCATCTTGTTTAAACAAACCTTGATGCCTGTTGATTAGTAAATCCCCATTTCCCTCTCTCCACCTGGCAACCACAATTCCACACTTTGGTTCTATAAATTTGACTATTTTAGACACTTGATGTACAAGGAATCATGCAGTGTTTGTTCTGTGAATGGCTTATTTCATATAGCCTAATGTCCTCAAGGTCCAACCATGTTTTCACATGTTACAGAATTTTTTCTTTTTAAAGGTAGAATAATATTCTATTGCACATATATACAATATTTTATTCATCCTTCACTTGTGATGGCTATTTGTGTGTATGTGTGTGCATGTGGGGTCTTTAAGGTTTTCTATATGAAGATCATGAAATTTATACAAGTTTATTTAATTTTTTCCCAATTTGGATGTTTTGCTGCTGTTTTTTTTTTTATTTGTTTTGTTTTTCATCATTTTTGTTTGTTTTGTTTTTTGCCTAATTGCTCTGGCTAGAAGTGGTATCACTGGGTATCCTTACCTTGATCTTGCTCTTAGAGGAAAAGCTTTCAGGTCATGGAATTTGTTCTTTCTTAATCTCTTTTGGAGGAAAAAAAAAAAAACAACTCTAGAAACTTATGAAATATTCTAACTTTGAAGTGACTTTCTTTATCCATAGGATATGAAAAAATCTGTATGTACATTTGTACAATGTTAAATGGAACCCTCCAAATACAGTTAAATTGAAAGAATCATTACGCATAGTCTAGATATTTTCTCTACTGAGATCAGGAGAAAGAGGTACAATATATCCAACTCTTAGTCAAGGAGAATTTATTACCTTTTTGGACAGATTCTCTTACCAATTTCTTCAAAGTAAGTAAGTAAATAACTAAACAAATATTTATATCTATATATAAATCAAATATATAAATATAATAAAAAGAAATATTTATATAAATATAAATCAAACATATAAAAATAGATATATTTGTATCTATCTATTTATATATATATATAGAAGCTTCTAGTGGGCAAGTACTTAAAGATGGATACCAGGAGGTCACTGATTAAAAAAAGGTCATGCTGAAAAGAACAAAGTCTATACTGGATGACAGAGTCAAAATCCACAAAGATATTTTCATAGGCTCAGGTGATGTGTAAATACTAAAATGGTGAAACTGGATACCTTTAAACTATATATGTAAGGACCTGTGATTTTGCAGAAACAAAATAAAACAAAACAAAACAAAAGAATGGTTCCAGCACTTGGCAGAAATCAGGGTGAAAATCTTCCTTATAGGTCTTACATATGAAAAAGTTCATTTGAGGTCACAGTGTTCTCAAAGTTGCTTTGATTGTTCTTGAGATGTTTGAACCGGTGGACTTAAATAAAGAATGCAGTGATAACATTCTTTGTTTCATAGCTGTCTGGAGTGTTGAGCGATAATAGACAAAAGGATAGAATTAACATAAGAACAATTAGAGAGGAACTGGAGAACCACTTGGCAAGGAGGTTTATGGAGACATCCAAATTAAAAAGTCAGTGATAGAGCTAAATTATTAAGGCCCTTTCAGTTTAGAGAATATACTGATTTTTCTTTTATCTGTACTTCATAGTTCTTTTTTCTCTTTTTCCAATTATGGCATGATGCATTAGAACCCTTGGGCTCCAATCCTGGGTCTATCATGATCTGTATCTGAGAACCTGAGCAAGTTATTTAACTTCCCTGAATCATCATTTCTTCATCATCTATGAAATGGGAGATATTACACCTGACTTCGGGGATTCTGCTAAAGCTTCAGAAGCAAATGGTTATGAAAATTCTATGTAAACTATAAATGTGTCTAACCCATTTCCTCCTCTTTTCTCTTATTTTATTCTTCCTTTGTCTTCCCGGTCCTTTCTCAGCTCTCAAAACTGCTACAGTCTTTGCCATTTGTTCTTCTCCATCTGATAATAATAAGATAATGCTTGTCTATATACCAGTCAAGTTACCTGCTTTGTGTCTTCACCCCAGAGACCACATGTCCTTCTGGGGCATTTGTTGCCGCTCAATCCAAGTAACAATCAATAAATATTATCTTTTCACTGACAGAGCTTATTATTATGTTTCCCTTTATGGATCTACTGGTAGCAAGCGGTGAGCTTTCATTCCTTGGGTCGTTAAGTTATTGTCTTTCTTCCTCCTTTCCAAGATAATGTCTAACTTCTATGGTGATGAGAAATTGCACTTCAGTTACAGAGTTCATCCTCTGAGAGTTATTCCCTTCAAACTTGTATTTGAGATTCTTTGATTTTGGTGCATATGGTTGAAATTTTACATTTTTTAATTTCTTTATTCATTCTACCATCCTAAGGCATGTTGGTGGCTTCTGATTTGTTATTATGAACATTCTTTTGCATGTGTCTAGAGCACAGGTCGAAGAGTTTCTCTAGAAGATGCATTCAGGAGCAGAGTGGATGAATTGGAGGGAATTCAAATAGCACATTTGCTAGGGAATGCCAAACTGCTTTCTGAAGTGATTCTGACAATGAAAGCCATATCCTTGGTGGATGAGAATTCATGGCACATCTCACGATTGTTAACACTTTGCAGTGATGTTCTTCTTAATACTTGCCAATATGATGATGTGAAGTTGTGGCTACTGTATTTTTAAATCACAGGGCTTGATTACCAATAAAGTTAAGCAACTTCTCCTATGTTTCATGACAGGTTGGGTTTCCTCCTTTGGTAAATGTATGTTCTTTTCTTAGTTCAGATTTCTGTTTAGTATTTTGACTTTTATAAAATTGATTCACAGTAGTTCTGTATGTATTTTAGATACTAGTCTTTTAATGATAATATGTACTACAAATATCTTTTCCTGGCCCGTGGCTCTTCTATTAACTGTAAGGCATTTTTTTTTTTAAGATTTTATTTATTTATTTGCCAGAGAGAGAGAGTGAGCACAGGCAGACAGAGTGGCAGGCAGAGGCAGAGGGAGAAGCAGGCTCCCTGCCGAGCAAGGAGCCCAATGTGGGACTCGATCCCAGGATGCTGGAATCATGACCCGAGCCGAAGGCAGCTGCTCAACCAACTGAGCCACCCAGGAGTCCCTGTAAGGCATTTTTTAAAATAAAATCAATGTGTTCATTTAATGTGAATGATATATCAAACTTTTCCTTTATAATCTCTTTCAGAGATGATTGTTTGTCTTGTTTAGAAATCATACATTACCAGTGTATGTCTTTAATGTTTTCATAGCATCAGGGTGGTTGGTGACATGGGTGGCAAAGAATCACACAAAGAATGGATCAAGCAGGACAGAGTTTATTTCTGCACCAAGGAAGAGGAGGGGCCAGACATCTGGGGAATGGTGGGCCCTGAGTTTCTATGAGGATGGGCCTGTTAAAGGGTTTTTAAGAAGGTGAGAAGGAGTATCTGTGCCCATGGGAGCTGTGTGGGGAGGGTGTGGACTCAGCCAGGTAGAGCAGGAGATGGCAGATTTCTTGAGGGACTCTTGAGGGACTGGGATGTAGGCTGTGGTTAGGATAGAGAAGAATATGTTTTATAGTTGGGGACCACTTTCTGAGAATGTAGGGCACTGGGATGTAGAAAAACAAAGAGTTATGTCCAAGTGCAGACAACTGTGAGTTTTGTCTTCTGTAAGTGTGGTGGGGTGGGGAGGTTCTTTGACGAGATTCTTTTCACACAGTCTTGATCTTCACTTTTAAGTCTTTAATCTGCCTGGAACTGATTTTTGTTTGTGATGATTTAAGAATTCAAATCCCTTCTACCGAAAAAAAAAAATGAATATCCAGCAATTATTCTAGTATCATTTATTTACTATTTCAACATACCCTCCTGTCTTGCAATGTTTCTCTAATCTGGCCTCCACTGACCCCAACCTCCCAGGATTCATGCTTTTGTGCAATCAGGTCCCTGAATTTAGTGACTTGGTTTTAGTGACTTGGTTTTAGTCAATACAATGTGGCTGAGGTAATGGGACATAATTTTCAAAATTATATTATAAAAGAGTATGGCTTCAATCTTGGATGCACTTGCTCTATTTTGCAGTGGTTAGGATTGACTGTCATGGGAGAAGCCAGCTGCTATGTTGCAAGGCAGTTCTATGGACAGGTCTCAGGTCTACCAAAAACCATGTGAATAAGCTTGGAAGCAAATCCTTCTCCAGTCAAGCCTTCAAAGACACTGTAGCCTCAGGCAATTGTCTGCAACCTCAAGAGAGACTCTGAGCCAGGGGCATCCAGTTAAGCTGTGTCTGGATTCTTGACCCAAATAAACTGTGAGGTAATAAATGTCAATTATTTTAAGCCACTAAGATTTAGAATAATTGGTTATACAATAGAAAGTAAAATATATGACTATTCACATTTTCTATTTCTTTTTTTTTTTAAGATTTTATTTATTTATCTGATCGAAAGAGACACAGCAAGGGAGGGAACACAAGCACGGGGAGTTGGAGAGAGAGAAGCAGGCTTCCCACTGAGCAGGCAGCTGATGCAGGGTATCGATTCCAGGACCCCGGGGATCATGACCTAAGCTGAAGGCAGCAGCTTAATGACTGAGCCACCCAGGCACTCCATTTTCTATTTCTTTTTTGAGTCTGTTTTGATAAGTTGTATCTTTCTAAGTTTTTGTCCAGTTTATCACAGTTTTCAAATTTATTGAAAATAAACTTTTATACGTGCCCTTTCTCTTTTGTCCAGTAGTCATCTTTACTGAGGTATATATCTCTTAGCCTTTTCAGAGAGCCAGATTTTAGCATGGCTGATCCCTTTTCCTTTTGCTTTCTCTGTTTCATTCATTTATTAATTAACTAACTAATTTATCTATTTTAGTTCTTTGAAAACTATAATCCTCTTGTACATGAAAGATGAATAATTCTCACATTTCAAAATATCTGGTCTCAAGGGGCAAGGTTCTTGACACCCTTCATAGAAAAGAAATTTCTGATTCAGCAAACATGTCTTGTGCCAGGTTGTATAAATTCTTAATAGATATATGTTGTTTAATACATTAATATAATTCTGGAAAAATCATGTGGAGAACAAGTCCTAGTTCAGGGAAGCCAAGTTTGCCAATTGACAAAACTGCTTGTTGGAGAGTCTAATCATGGAAATTGTATTTCCAAATCAAAATATTAGAAAACAGCATCTGGAAAGTAGGAGAAGAACTATGGAGAACAATTTGAGATACAGTATTTGAAACTGGATATTTAAAAGCCTGAGATATATAGTTGTTGCTTCTCATTCTAATACTATACCCTGAAACTGAGGAGATGCTTTTTACATATATCCTAAGATTGAGCTGTACCTCTCTGCCTTCATCTCACTTCCCTAGATCAACCACAGAAATAGAAGGTATAGATATGGTTCTATCTTGTTCAAATCCATAGTAATGCCAGATGGGGATACATTAGCATATTCCTTCTTAACTAGATCATTTACTTACTTCTAATTACTCCCTTTGTTCAACAATCCCCTTGAATCAGAATTCACTCAGGAATGGGGTCCCAATGGCCTCCAAGGGCATTTAAATTTCCACATAAGAGAAAGAATAGCTATTTGTGTCTTCAAAGAAATCTTTGCAGAAGACAGAGGTACATTCAGCTTTATGTCATTTACTTGAGTTTATTTCACCAAGAAAGAGCTTTCCAGGTCATGGGAGGAGATCCCTGACCCTGGTTTACAATGTTTTATCAAAGGCAAATTTGGGCAGAAGATCCTAGAGAGACAAACAGTGAAAGGATCAAACTTCCTACTTGTAAGTCACCTAAGTGCCATCTTCATCTCTTTCTTTGTGGCTTCTTGTTTGTTTCTCATATGTCTCATGGAGAGGAGAACTTGGGAGTCCTTGGTTTATAAATGGTCTCAGAGTCCATGGTAACTAATCACAAGAATAGGTCATTATTTGTTTGGTTTGTCTTTCAACTCATCAGGTTGCCAACCAACTCAAAAACTCAATTCTTATTATTGTCCTGTATAACCAGGGATTTGGACTTGACTCAAAATAATTAAAAGTCTGGATATTCCAAATCAGCCTTCACATGGATACCTTTGGTCCAATTCTTTCTGTAATGTGTGACTCCTCTTGATAAACATACAGGACTTTGGGAGGAGCAGTACAGATTAATGTGTAGCTCTTATCTTGGGTCTGGTCACCTTTTAGAGTACAATGCAGAACTTCTTATTGAGTACAAATGCCATGAAGGTAAAGAGAAAAATTCTAAATATTCAGAAAAATAGGGCCAAACAGGAACAAGTGTATGATCATGTTTCTTTGTAAGGTTGTGTATAGAGACAAATATCCGATGGTATCATACAAATCCTTACACAAGACAAAATACTGAATGTTATCCAGTTCTGCCAGTCATTGAGTGAGTCATTTCACTACTTCATTCATCAAGCATTTATTAAGAACCTACTTTGTGCTGGACACTGTTTAATGCACTGAGGATATAGCAGTGCACATCAAGAAGTATTTATTCCCCTAGACTTCATGTCTTAGTGGTATGGTGCTGCAGGTGGTAGGGGGACAGGTTGGTTTCCTACCGCTTACTAAGGAGGAGCAGGAACATTTTCAGAGCCTGGTGACATCACCAAGAAAAACATGAATAACATGGAGGCAAAGCGTGACAAGGCTAGTAATGTCACAGTCCATCATAGATGCATACATCGGAAAGCCTGATGATGTCAGGAGAAAAAAAATTAGATCCCTAGTTCTGCCATTTCTAGCAATTTCAATCTAGGAGAGTTGCCTAGACTTTTTAATGCTCGGATGTTTTCTTTTCTGCAGATTTATCTCAAAAACTTAACTGTGAGGGCTAACTGAACTGAAACATGTTGCATAAGCATTTCCATTGTAAAGCACTGACTGTCCAACCCTTATGGCTCTCTGAAAAATCAGAGCAACAAAATATAGTGTTAGTAGTAGTGGTCCACAAATGTAGTGATTCTTGAGTTGTAGTTCATATCTTGACATATGAAAAAGCCCCTGTTGATTCTGAGGCATTTGATATCCTTCCTCTCTGAAGGACCACAAATTTGTGTGGGCCCTGTCTTTCCCTTTGCAAATCTTTGCTCTAACATGCTTTTTTTTTTTTTTAACGTATTTTTAAAGTAAGGGATGTTTGCATCTAGAATTGGTCTAACAAAAATATTTGGCACAGTAACCATTAAGTTTTCTATGGCAATTATATTCCAGTTAAAATGCCCTGTGATATGGGCCATCAGCAATTTTTCCTTAACTTTAAGTCAAAATGCTGTTATTCCAACATTTCATCTTCCCAGTAGGTTCACTGACACCAAGCCAGAGCATTCTTCCATGTCCTCTGCTTCCTTTTCCTGCCCTAGGACTGTCTGTCACGGAGAAGAAGAACAGTTCGGTGGTGACAGAATGCATCCTGTTGGGGATTCCACACACAAAGGGGCTGGAGACTATGCTTTTTGTCTTGTTCTTGCCCTTCTATGCCTGCACCCTGCTGGGAAATATGTCCATCCTCATGGCTCTTTTTTCTTCCACTCGCCTTCACACACCCATGCATTTTTTCCTTGTCTGTGAACTTGTCTGTGTTCGACACGAGTTTCTCTTCTATGACATGTCCTAAAATGCTGCTGTACCTCATGGGACTGAGCCCACTCATTTCCTATGAGATCTGTGTCTCCCAGCTCTTCTTCTTCCATTTCCTTGGCAGCATTGAGTGCTTGTATTCGGTGATGGCCTGTGACTGCTTCACTGCTGTTACCCTCTGCACTACACAGTCCTCATGAGCCCTAGAATCTGTGGGGCTATTAGGTTGTATCCATTTTAGTATCTTGACTTTGCTCACCTTCACTTTGCCATACTGTGATCCCAATGAAATGAATCACTTCTTTTGTGATATTCCAGCACTTTTGCCATTGGCCTGTGCTGATACATCCTTAGCCCAGAGGGTGAGTTTCATCAGCGTTGGCCTGGTATCTCTCCTCTGCTTTCTCCTAATCCTTATATCCTACACTCGCATCATCATCTCCATCTTGCGTATTTGTTCAACCGAGGGCCGCCGCCGGGCCTCCTCCACTTGCAGTGCCCACCTCATTGCCATCCTTTGTGCCTATGGGCCCATCATCACTGTCTACCTGCAGCCCAAGCCTAACTCCATGCTGGGAACTGTGGTTCAAATTCTGATGAATCTGGTGGGACCAATGCTGAACCCTTTAATCTATACCTTGAGGAATAAGGAAGTTAAAACAGCCCTGAAAATAATTTTGCACAGGACAAACCACATTCCTGAGAGTTAGTAAGAGTGGATGGGTGGGTTGAGGGCATGGAATTTTTTCTGGTCCTACATGCGAAATATCCTTCTGGAATCCTCACATGTGACTTTTCCGCACATGCCGAAGGGCATGGTTCATTCTATCAAAATACTTCATCGTTTTGTCTATTTTGTTTTTTTGCTTTACCTAAGTCAGTCTGGGTTGCTGTTTTTTTTTTTTTTAATTTTTATATAAACATATAATGTAACCCCACCACCCTCTCCCGACACCCCTCCCCCCCACCCCCTCAGTTTGTTTTATGACATTAAGAGTCTCTTATGGTTTGTCTCCCTCCCGATCCCATCTTGTTTCATTTATTCTTTTCCTACCCCCTTAACCCCCACCCCCATTGCATCTCCACTTTCTCATATCAGGGAGATCATATGATAGTTGTCTTTCTCCGATTGACTTATTTCACTAAGCATAATACCCTCTAGTTCCATCCATGTCGTCGCAAATGGCAAGATTTCATTTCTTTTGATGGCTGCATAGTATTCCATTGTATATATATCACATCTTCTTTATCCATTCATCTGTTGATGGACATCTAGGTTCTTTCCATAACTTGGCTCTTGTGGACATTGCTGCTATAAACATTCGGGTGCATGTGCCCCTTCGGATCACTACGTTTGTATCTTTAGGATAAATACCCAGTAGTGCAATTGCTGGGTCATATGGTAGCTCTATTTTCAACTGTTTGAGGAACCTCCATGCTGTTTTCCAGAGTGGTTGCACCAGCTTGCATTCCCACCAACAGTGTAGGAAGGTTCCCCTTTTTCCGCATCCTCGCCAGCCTCTGTCATTTCCTGACTTGTTAATTTGAGCCATTCTGACTGGTGTGAGCTGGTATCTCATTGTGGTTTTGATTTGTTGGGTTGCTGTTGTTTTACCTTTCTTCTGTAGAGAACCTTCTGCCACTACAAGGAAGGAAGATGGTCTTTGCCCCTGAAGCATTTTGTCTGCCTTTCCCAGCTCATGTCCTTCTAAACAGTATATGAGACCAAGTTTAAGAGGAAAGGTAATAAACAGAAGAAAGGGATTTTAAATAACTAACTGAGAACATGATAGGATCTTCTCACTTTCAATATGAACAGACTAAATGTCAGAGGCAAAATAAAATGTTTTCTCTGCCTCCTCAACTGTGTAAAAGGGGAATAACTTAGAACTTATCAGGAAAGATGTTTTCCTCACCATCCCATGATTGTCCTGCCTATTTTCTCCACTTAAGCAAATACGATTAGCTCCCAACTAGGTAACAAAAGTGAAAGCTTTGTGACTGTCCTAGACTAGATGTTTCCATTTCACTACGAGCTCATGCTGTGATTATGAGTATGATAAAACAGTGGTCTTTATCAGGCCAGGCTATTAGACTAAAGCAGTGGTTTTCTAAGGAAGACTCAAAGAGCCCCAGGACTCTATTTATTCTAAGACTTCCAAGGTAAGTTCCTTTGTGTTCCTTGTTTCCGTTTGCTGGAGAGACTGTGGAGTGAGTGGCACTCTATGCTTTAACCCTCTTCCATTTTATTTCTTATTAGAAATAAAGTTTTCTGCCACAATCACCACTTTGAGTCTCCTTTCATCTGAGAAGTTCACTTTATTCAGTAATTCATTTCATAAAGAAGAATAGGGTCTAGGAATGCCCAGAGATCTTCTCCATTCCCTCCCATGATATGCTCAAGCAATGGGAAAGGTTTAAAGTAAAAGCAAGGTTTGCTTCAGGAGTGCTGAAGTTCATGTTAAAACATTTATAAGATACATTTGTTTAGCTTAGTCAATGATTTCTTCTCTGATCCCCCAATCAGGAGATGTGGGCGATCTGAGGCCTGACAGTCTATGATGGAACAATAAAATATAGCCAAGTGTTGTTCCTTAAAGAGGATTCAGATCCTGTGAATCCATTAACATTCTTACTACTATAATAAAACAAGAAAGGAGGACACAAACTGTGTACATTGAGCCAACTTTAAAGTCTCCATAAAGGTGTCCTCTAAATCATGTTGGTCGAATGCCTGTTCCAAAGTACTTTGTTTTCCATGCCTGGAATTCTGTCTTTAAAAAATGAACTGGGTGATGGGCATTAAGGAGGGCACGTGATATAATGAGCGTTGGGTGTTATATACAACTGATGAACCACTAAATTCTACTTCTGAAACTAATAACAAAATAAATTTAAAAAATGAATGTCCTCCCAAATTCTATGTTATCTTTTCAAAAGCAAATTCCCCTGGTAGTAAGAGAAATGAGCTGATGTCTAGCGGAGAAAGAGAGCTATTTATTGTTGTGGGAAAGAGAAACAAAAAGGCAGTTCTCTAGGTTTCAATTTGGCTAAAGTTCAGCCTAGTATTTATTAGTATTTATTAAAAACTAATTAGTATTTAATACTAATCTTAATTAGTATTAATAACTTTTTAATAGTAATAATTAACTATTTACTAATAAATACGAATTAGTATTACTATTTATTAAACATCTGTTTTTTAGCGGATGCTATTCTCATGCTAACTACATCTATGAAGATGAATAAGGTGTCTGCCCTGAAGGATTCCACCATTTGATGTTAGAATCAGATATTAAAGAGTTGTCATAATAAAATGTGATGATACTGGGGCACCTGGGTGGCTCAGTTGGTTAAGCAGCTGCCTTCAGCTCAGGTCGTGATCCTGGAGTCCCGGGATGGAGTCCTACATTGGGCTCCCAGCTCCATGGGGAGTCTGCTTCTCCCTCTGACCTTCTCCCCTCTCATGCTCTCTCTCTCTCTCTCTGAAATAAATAAATAAAATCTTAAAAAAAATAAAATATGATGATACCAACAGAAAACACTTCTTAGGGCTTACTACATGCTAGGTATTTTCATAAACACTTTTCCTACTAAGTATTATTATTAGTAGTAGTGTCAGTATTTTATACATGAGAAGCTAAGTAATTTTCCTAGCTAGTAAGTCACAAAACAAGAATTAGATGTCCTACCATCTGACTCCAGGGTCCTTTCTTTTAATAACTGAATGACAAGATCAGCACCATCAACACAGAGCAACTAAAAGCTCAGAGAAATGAGTGATTATTTCTACTTAAGGGTCTTTGGGAAGGCTTTGGAGAAAAGGTAGCATGTAAGTTAGGCCTTGAAGAATGAATAATGTGGGAGGATGAATCAATGTCAGACAGAGGGTTGGAAAGTGCATAGAAGTGCATAAAAGAGAAGGGGACATCTTGCAGAGGCAGAGATGAGTGGTATGTGCATGATTTTCAGGGAAAACAAAACTGGTAGAATAGAGGGTGACTGGGAGCCTGAGTGGAAATGAGGAGAACAGTAGGGAGACAAAAGGGGATGATGGAAAGGAGATTAATCAAAGTATCGGGTTTCATATCTAGGTAGGAATGTCCTATGTCCACATTTACCAGGGGAATTTGTGCATGATTGTTAATGATGCCTACACTCCCAGAAGTGCTCTGACTTCTGAGATAAATCATATGGATACCGAGGCCCAATCAAAGTGTGGAGGCTTAGTACGACCTATGTCTGCCAAGAACATTTGCCAGTCCAGCCAGTGCCAAGCATATCATGGGCCGGACAGATCATTAACACAGAGAATTCTGCTCTTTTACACACTTGTGGGAAGCACTTAACACTCACTAATCTTTGCACCATCAGCTGTAGGCTCTCCCACTCAGCTATGTACCTCCTGGGACCCTTTGTCCTCCCTCATCCGAGCTCATGCAGCAATGTTGTCGTAGAAGTGGGACTGGATCGAACACATCTAGTTTCTCTGTCCTACATTCTGTCAAATAGAACCACTTAGATTTTTCTCAAATGTAAGTGAATAATGTTCTGTTTTTCTATGTTATTACATAGAGTTACATGTATCATAGGGTTTTAAATTTCCAAACCTAAGAGGCTCATGTTTCAGTATCTATGCATGTTCACGTACACGAGTTGGTGTTTGTGACTTGAGGTTGAGGGATGAACCACAGCGAAACTATGTGCCTCTCTGAAAATATGCTCCCAACTCAAAACCACAGCCATCCCAAAGGATCATATAGAGAGGTGTTTTGTTTTCTTCAGTGGAATGTCTCATAGTCAGCAGGGTGTAGTAGACCCTTAGGCTCACAGGGTTTATGACCAGGAAGGTGCTGAGAATCTCCAAGCTATCTGCTCACAGACCTAGTGATCAATACTACTTTCTTCCAAACTTTTGCAGTCATGGGTCTGTGACCTCCAGATCTACTTATGTATCACCCCTTTCCACTCAATCAAAATTATTCTTCCCAGCAACCTCCAAATAAAACAGATATCAAGGCTTATCTCAAGGTTATCTTTTCTCCTAGATTCTGTGATGCTACTTTATGGTGGTTTGCTTCCAATTCTCTGGTTGGACCTTTTCTCATTCCTGGATTACCTTTTTTGGAGGTTTGGCCCATATTCCACTACTTAATCATTCCCCCAATAATCTCATCTAATGGAGTGACTTTAAAAGAAGTTAATAAATTAGAGCTGAGTTGAGTTACATAAAGGACTAAATAAGGGCAAGATTCCTACAGTTAATGAGTATTTCAAATCTTTCTTTATTCTTTGAGCCTCTTTTCTTTGAACCTTCTGGATAACCTTTTAGTGCTCTGAAATTTTATATCTTTCACCTATGTTTGGTGAGTCCTATATTCCCTTTGGTTTTTAACTGCATTTCGGTCATCTTTTATGATTAAAGTATGGTTAAGTATTAGTGTTACCTATTTTGGTCATATTTTGTAGTTGATATTTAGAACATTTTGTAGCTTCGCTTATTTATGATGTTTGGATGGTAGATACTCAGGAAAACTTTTATGGATGGATGCTGGTTGATATATGCTAAACATGTTAATATCCCCTCCAAGAATGGAAAGATTACTAGATGTGACTACTGAAACATACCACCTTTCCTCAGTAATGTCCCCAGTTGTTTGAGCTCTTAAGGTAAAGGTAAGGAGGCAAACTGGTAAAGAGCTGTGAAAGGTGCTGTACTACAGAAGGGAGGGTTTGCTTATATGAACTATTTTTTCACGTTTGTTTTTTGAAGCTGGGTTTGAGGTCTTACAGTAGCTTTCCCCATCCTGCAGAATGTACGTCAAGTTCTCGTAAGGCTGTTCAGGATATCGCATTGGTATTCCTATCTTTGGTCATCTCCTGCAAATCATTAAGAGAGAACCCAGGTAATAAGCTCATTTGTAGAGTGATAATGTATTTGAACTTTTAAAGAATTTATTAAACATTGAAGGCCAATATTCCAACAGATGAAGAATGAAATTAATTTGATTGCAGAAACATGAGCCGAGCAAAGGGAGTGATTTGTTCAGCTTAGTGTGTACATTCTACTCTCTATATTCTCTTTATAACTGTAGCTCTGTTGTGTTACCCAAACCCATATTACTCCTTTGTCCCAGGAGTTTTCCTTATTCTCATTCCCTGGTTTATGTGACATGCCAGGTCACAATGATGTCTGTTATTGACCTTGGGCCTGATTCCTGCCTGAGTCACTGTACCATGTGAAAATCCAGAATTGAGGGATTATCATATAGTGTAACAGTAGCCAGTGAAACTAGGTCTAGACCCCTAAATTTTCTGATGACTTGGCATAGAGGCTGGAGACACAGGTTGCTCTGCACAGTCTGCCCCTAGGTCTCAGTGACTTCTGAAGACACCATTTTCCCACTACTTGAAAAGCACAGAAAGAACACTGAAGGGTACCTGGTTGGCTCAGTCAGTTAAGTATCTGCCTTCAGCTCAGGTCATGATCTCAGGTCCTGGGATCGAGCCCCACATCAGGCTCCCTCCTCAGCTGGGAGTTTGCTTCTCCCTCTCCCTTTCCCTCTGTCCTGGCCCCTGCTCTTGCTCCTGTTCTCTTTCATAAGTAAATAAAATATTAAAAAAACAAAACAAAACACTGAATCAGATAGTAAGAGAAACAACACTGAATCAGCTCAGTGGTCAGAAGGCTTTCCCCATGAATCATACCAGAAAATCTCGAGATTCCCTACCAGGTGATGTTTATTCTCCAAGGAGCTATGATGCCCATTATAGTAGATTCCATCAAAGACTTACTGAACTTCCTGACTCCAAGGAAAACAAAGATTATTTGAATGCTAGAAATGATGAGATGAAACAGATCCTTTCATACAATGTCGATAACTATGTATATTTGAGACCCTGCATTCAATCTTAGGGGGTATATACTCAAATGAAACTGCTAGATCATAGGAAAATGCTCTTTAAAAATTTTTAAGGAAAGGCCACAGTTTTCCATAGCAGAGACACCATTTTACATTCCAACCAAAAATGCACAAGGGTCCCAATTTCTCCACCTCCTCACCATCACTTGTTACCTTCTGGGATTTTTTTTTTGGGGGGGGGTAGTAGAGATCCTTCCTAACAGGTATGAAGTGATATCTCATTGTGGTTTTAACTTGCATTTCCCTAATGATTAGTGACACAGAGCACCTTTTCCGGCACTTATTGGCCATTTCTACATCATCTTTGGTGAAATGTCTTGTTCCTGACTCCAAGGAAAACAAGGTCAACCTCGTGTTATTCCTCTAACACAAGTCAACATACCTGGACCAGGTGATATGATATATATGATGAGCTAATGCTCATCAAGCTAGCCAGGTTAAAATTGCTCTCTCCATCATGCTCAGTTGTGACTCAGCTATTCCTCATTTCCCCTTGAGTTCATAGGTAGAATCTCTGGACAAACTGTAAATTTTGTAAAGAAAAATAGCAGGTTTCAAGTCCTGCTCTCTCAAGGGGGAAATGAGGACAGTAACTCTACCTCCTTTATAGGATTATTATGAAGATCACATGATGAAATCTTTAAATCACTGATTAGTGTGCCTGGAACATATTAAACAATTAAGCAATATCACCTATTTTTTTTGTCATAGAATCTTTAAATCTTCAAGAACATCTAGTATGCTTTATCCACTTTCAAATGAGGAATTTGAGACCTAGAGAGAGGGAGTCATGAGTGCAAATACTCATCACATATAATATTTAACAAAACTATATATCTATTGAATTTATTATATGAACACTTTTTCTATGTTATAAAGTATAATTTAATATTTATTATTCAAGGAAAGATGATAGATTTTTAAATAAAAAGTTATTACGGGGGCGCCTGGGTGGCTCAGTGGGTTAAAGTGTCTGCCTTTGGCTCAGGTCATGATCTCAGGGTCCTGGGATCGAGCCCCGCATCAGGCTCTCTGTTCATTGGGGAGCCTGCTTCTCTCTCTCTCTCTGCCTGCCTCTCTGCCTACTTGTGTTCTCTGTCAAATAAATAAATAAAATCTTAAAAAAAAATGATTACACTGAAGTCAACACAATGTATCCCTTCCAAAAGCCTGTCCTTATTTGAGCTTTTTTCTGGGAAGAATCATATCACTAAAGGAAAAATTTAACCTCTGTGATTTAAAAAAAAAAGACAGAAGGGGAGGAGTACAATGGAAAAAAAGGAGAAAGATTAAAAGCTGGAAGATTTAGAGTGTCTTATACTTGTGTAGAATGTCTTAATTTATAATGCACAAGGTTAATGGGCATGAGGATTATTTTAGCCACACTTATAGGCAGAGATATTGAGGACCAGAGAGATTAAAACATCCTAAAACCAAATGAGTAGCGGTATAGGCAGGATTAGAGGAATGCTTACTCCCATGACACATTAAATGTTTTTCCAGTCTAGAATCCCATTTTCTGAGTCTAATGATTTCAAGTCAACTCAATATATATAAATATATATGTCAATGCGATATATGATATATATATCAATAGGGCATATATATAAATGTATGAATATATATTATCAATGTCCTAAAATACAAAATAATTTATCTAAGTCCTGTGAAAACACACACACACACACACACACACACACACACACACCAGTATATGTATATGCATTTACACATACATAGATTTATAACTTGAGTGACAAATTAACAAGTGCTACCTGTGGAGGTCATGGATGTTTTCTTGACTTTTTTTTCAATTCTTGCTTAGATTCCTCAAGTATACATGTAGAAAGTTCTGGGAATGGTGGTGCCCAAACTAGAAATAGTCTCTGTTCCTTGTAGGATCACCTGTGTAAGGTCCTTTTCTCCTCATGTGCTGGTGATACTCCCGACGTCTCCCTTTCCCATAACTGGTAGATCATTCTCTGGGTCATTGGCATAAAATCAGTCAGTGTAGAAGGTAATAATAAAGCTTCCAAAGGGTCAAATGAGCCAGGAGAAAGAGAGTAGGAGATAGAACTTGAGTGAAAGGTGGGATGGATACAAGTTGATCTGTTGGACAAGACTATCAGATTTGATCCAGTAATTTAAATTTAATTTAAATAAAAAAGATGGCTGTCACTGGTATCTCTGGTCTTTATTACAAGTGATGGTAATAAATCAAAATATGTGCACAGTCATTTGTGGTTTGCAGTTATTATATACAAACCGCATGATTTTATTCTTAAAATAAACCTGTGAGGATGGTAAAGTATAAAACAGATACCGTTATTTGCTCTTAAAACCAGATGCCAAAGACAAATGTTCACAAATAACTTGGGAAGGTAAATAGATCACTCTCTAAAGCTAATATTTTATAATCAAAACATACTATATCAGAAAAATGAACTTGAAGAAACAATGTATGTTGGTCTATCTGGACTTGACTATAATCCAAATAAATGTGTTTATTTATCCAAAATACAATGTAGTAATTAATGTCTTAGTCCACTTGGGATGCTTTAACAAAAATATTGACTGGGTGGTTTAAACAACAAGCACTTATTTCTCCACAGTTCTGAAGCCTGGGAGCCAGCAGATTCAGGATCTGGTGAGAGCCTGCCTCCTGGGCATAGGTGGTCCTCATTGTACTGTGTCCTCACATGGTGAAAAGGGGAAGAGAGCTCTCTGGGGATTCTTATAATAGCACTCATCCTGCTCATGAGGGTTCTAGCATCATTACCTGATCATCAACCAACAGACCTGCCTCCTAATACCATCATATTAGGAATTAGAACTTCAACATATGAATCTTGGAGGAACAGAAGCATTCAGCCCACAGCAGCTGGACAGTGTGTGGAAGTTGGGTAGGACCTCAGAACCATAAAAAAAAATCTTTAAGATAAATATTTATGGCTAAACTAAACCCAAGAGGTAAGATATCTAAACAAATGAACTGATGAATTCCAAATAGTCTGGTTTCAAAGACAAGCCCACCAACATGTAGAAAGGGATAAAAGAAGTTGTAGCCAGTAGATTCTAGGTGTTACTAGTCCATTGGAAAATTACTTATACAGAGAGATGAATGCAGCAGCTATTTAAAATATCTAATTTGGTGATTTACTAACTCTGATCTAGGGAATAGCATGAAAGTACAATAAAATTTCCACCAGTCAATGGCAAAAATGAAATTTTAAGGTTGGCATTTCCTTTCTTTGGGAGGAATGCATTTTTCCTTCTGAAATTATATATATCTCTCCTTTTCTTTAAAAAATAGCAGTTCTAGTGTTATATTTTTAATGTCTTTACTTGCCTTTACTTTGTAGCCCTAATTGAATATTTTTCTTTTTTTTAATTTGCTGACAAATACAATTCAAAAAATGAGAAGAGCCAATTCTGTTCAACAATTTGATTCAATTCACCCACTTTCCTTCTAATTTGGTTTCTCAGTAAGATCTTACTGGAGAGAGACTTCAGGCTTCAGATTTTGCTAGTTAATGTGACCTTTAGGATCCACATTTTAGGTTGAACTTGGGGCATTCAGACTTCCCATGTATAGCCGAGTATTTCTTTTTTTCTTTTTTCTTTTTAAAGATTTTATTTATTTATTTGAGAGAAAGAGAATGAAAGAGAGCGAGAGCATGAGAAGTGGGAGGGTAAGAGGGAGAAGCAGACTCTTTGCCGAGCAGGGAGCCTGATGCGGGACTCAATCCCAGGACTCCAGGATCATGACCTGAGCCGAAGGCAGTCGCCTAACCAACTGAGCCACCCAGGCATCCCTAGCAGAGTATTTCTCTTAATAATTTTAAGTATTCTAGATTTAATAAATTGGGATTCTGGTTTTATGCCTCAGCTTTATGTGCTTGGTTAATGTGGAATATCCTCTGTGAGAAATCATTTCCCTCTCCAAGTGTAGAGAAAATTAAGTTTTAAAGGCTACAAAACTGAAGGTCAGATGACTAGACTGTGAGAAATTCTCTGAGGTCATAAATATCAGTCTTTGTTGTCTCTTAGAACAGCTGCTTGGCTTTTTCTTATTGCTGAGTTCCACACTCTTAGCCTTTTTGTACTGACAAAAAAAAAAAAAAAAAACCTCAAGACACTGAAACCAAGGCATGGAAATGGGATAATTTGGGTGGATCTGGTTTCTAAATTTAAGTCTTCTGATTCTTGGTCCTACTCTTATGCTATTAGCTGGTGTTTCTTAAAATGTTGAACTGAAGCAACTCTAAAGGGTGAGAAGCAAAAATTCTGTAGAATGGGATGAATTTGGGAGGGAACAGGGGATGATGGGGAATGACAGTTAAATTTGAAATTAATTTTCTAAGCTTCCATTTTATGTTAAATGTCCTTTAAAAATCTGATTGATGAATATTTTATATTCTATTCCAAAGTAACTTCATTTCTATTTTTTATCCTTAAAATTTCAAGTCATTCATACTTCATAAAGATAAATCCTATTAATTCTGTTGCATCAAGAACCCCAAGCCCACCTTGGATTAATCCTTGTCCACATAACACAGTTGGAGAAGTAGGGCTCTACCTTCTCTTGTTTCCTCTTAATGTGGTCATTTTAAAAGAAATTTGCTTTTTCTGCATCCTCTACCTATTCCTTTATCTTCACCTAGTCTTCAGGGCCTTTAGTCTTGAAGATTTAGCCCTGCAGCTCAACCCCCTTGATCTACCTCTTTCTCACCCACTGGTCCTGAGCAAGCTTTTCTGGCCTATATCCTGGAATTAGTTCTGAATATTTAAAAAAATATATATATATATATATATATACAGGGGTTCCCCGGGTGGCTCTGTCAGTTGAGGGCAGGCTCTTGATTTCAGGTCAGGTCATGATCTCAGGGTCATGAGACCAAGCCCCACTGGGCTCTGTGCTCATCGAGAAGTCAGCTTGAGATTCTCTCTCTTCCTATCCCTCTGCCCTTCACCCTGCTCAGGCATGTGCTCTCTCTCAAATAAATAAATAAATAAATCTTTAATTTAAGTATGTACATACATATTTGCAAAATAAAGAACATTAAGTACAATATTGAAACTAATTATATGGCTTATTGATACCAGAAAAAAACACTTTTTTTCTTTACATTGTCTATATTTTCTTATTTCATGCATTAGTTTCATAACCATAAAAAGACAATAGAAGTTTCTTTAAACACAAAATCAATTTTGGAGAAAAGAGAAACCATTATAATTCTATTACTGGAGAAATAGACAAAGAGAAGAAAAAACTCCTTTTTTCCTCCATCACCACGATAACCCTCTTTCATGTATCCTTTCTTAAGTGTACAGCTTAGTGGTATTAAATATATTCACACTGGGCAGCCATCACCTCCTCCCCCACAACTCTTTTTATCATGTAAAACTGAAACTCCATGTCTAGTAAACAAAAATCCCTCTTTTTTCCTCCCCCAACCCTGACCCTGGCAAAGTACCATTATATTTTCTGTCTTTATGACTTTGACTATTCTAAGTATCTCATTTAAGTGGAATCATGCCATCTTTGTCTTTTTGTGACTTATTTCATTCAGCAATATGACCTTCTACCCATGTAGATGTTAATGCAGCAGAATTTACTCCTTTTTAAGGCTGTAGCCCATCCAGTTGTATGCATGTACCACATTTTGCTTCTCCATTCATTGTTCTACAGACATGCATTGCTTCCACATTTTAAATATTCTGAATAATGCTGTTATAAACATGGGTGTTCAAATACCTCTTTGAAACCCTGCTTTCTGTTCTTTGGGGTCCATTCCCAAAAGTGGAATTGCTGGGTCATAGGGTAGCTCTAGTTTTGATCTTTTGAGAAACCTCTGTGCCATTTTCCATAGTACCTGCACCATTTTACAACCCCACTGAGAGTGTATGAGGACTCCAATTTCTTCACATACCCTTTTAATGGGAATTTTTTCATAATCAATGAGCTCTGAAATTCTGTTTTACCCTTATAACACTATATGTATTTTCTATGTCTCGTCAGTTTTCAAATTTCTTATTTAATAATATTTTTTTGATGTTTATGCAGATTTCCATTGAATAAATGTATCCAAATACATGCTCATTTACTCTGTAAGTGACTTGCATGTTGTGTTACTGTGATTTATAAGAAATATGTATTTGGTTATTCACATCCCCAGTTCCTGGCTCAGTGGTCCCCAAACCCCTGTAATTTCCTGAGAGATGAGAGCAATGGGACCATTTTTTGTTACAATATTTGGTCTCCGATCTACAGTTCCTGAGATCATTTCAGAGCATAAAAGTGAAATGGGTGTCTTGTTCCTCATAATGAGTCCCTTTCCACCACCCCTGGGTTTATGTTAGTAAGATGACTTCTGGAAACACCTAAGAATGGGGGCTGGTTGCTAGGGGAACTGACAATGGATGAAAGGTTGCAACTTTTAGTCCCACCCTCTGATTTCTACAGAGGGAAAAGGGCTTGGAGGTAGAATCAGTCAGCACTAGCCAGTGATATAATCGGTTGTGACTATGTAATGAAACCTCCATAAAAACTCAAAAGGACAGGGTTTAGAGAGCTTCCAGGTTGTTCCATGCATGCAGACTGGAGGAGAGGGGCATGCCTGCAGATAGCATAGAAATTCTGTGCCCCGTCCCTACACTTTGTCTTATTTATCTCTTCTATCTGGATGCTCTCGAGTTATATTCTTTTATAATGAACTGGTTATCTAGGAAGTAAAAATATTTCCCTGAGTTCTGTGAGCTGCTCTAATAAATTAATTGAACTCATAGTCATGGGTCATGGGAACCTTCAACCTATAGCCAGTTGGTCAGAAGCCCATGTGACAACCCAGACTTGCAATTAGCATCCAAAGTGTGTATTTGTGGGGGAGCTTAACTTATGGGATCTGATGCTACCTCCAGATGGATAGTGCCAGAACTGACCTGGACTGTAGAACACCCAGCTGATGTCAGAGAATCACTCAGATGCTTGAGGACATCCTTCCCTCCTTTTGGAAACTGGGTATTCAACAACTATTTAAGACAAACAGCAGACATTTAATGTTATTCATGGCAAACAATCCATTTCTACTTGCCAATGTTCCCATTCCATTTCTGTCATTGCCGGGCTCCAGCCTTTTGACCCTTTTTCTGTTTATCAATACTTAAATTCCCTTACAATGCATGTTTTGTTAGTTATGACTTTCATTTTATTTAAAGATTTTATTTATTTATCTGATACATACACAGTAAGAGAGGGAACACAAGCAGGAGGAGTGGGAGAGGGAAAGCAGGTTTCCTGCTGAGCAGAGAGCCCGATGAGGGGCTTGATCCCAGGACCCTGGGACCATGACCCAAGCCAAAGGCAGATGCTTAACCACTGAGCCACCCAGGTTCCCCTCTGTCTGACTTTTAACTCACTCCAAGGACTTGACTCATACTTGTCTTATTGGAGATTATGCTTTTTGTTCTCTTGAACAAAATGGTTAATGCAGAAGTACATCAGGTTCTCTGCCAGGCTCAAAGCTGCATACGAACAGGAACAATTTAGCTGTCTTTCTAAGATTAGTCTATCCCCATGGCTTGGGGCAAGGCCAGTCACTGGGTAGTCAAGATAATTTCTTGATTTTGATTAGTTGAGTGAATGTTTTTATTTTGTTTCTTTGTTTTTACACAATCCATTTTCTGAAAGGTGTCTGTTGTTATAGCAACATGTACAAATTGTCATGGCAACATGCTCAGGCATCAATTTCAATTACTTGTAAAACAGAAATGTTCAAATACTTGTAAAACAGAAAAAGCAAGCAAGAGTCAGACTTATACTCTCAGGTTCTATGCTCTCATGCCTCTACTTTACCTCTGACAACAACCTGACCATCAATTTTTGGAACAAAATGGAGTAATCTGAAAGACTCATCTAATATTTTTGAGCAGCTGAAGAAACGTATTGCCTTTCAGATCCCTCAGTTTGTGAATGAGTATTCAATGTGATATTTTTTGGTAACCCAGTCTTGATGGCCATAAAAAGAGAAGGGTGTTTACTTATGAAATCCAGAAACCCTATTTGGGTAGACTGTTCCTGATGATCTTTAGAAATGTTTAATATTCCTATTCAGGAGGAATTGACTAATTCTGGAATCTCAATACAGGAGAAACCTGTTAGCTGGTGTGGCAGGCAGAGTAATGCTCCCCAAAGATGCCCATCCTAATCCCCGGACCCTGTGAACATGTTAGATTACCAGCAAAGGGTAATCAAGGATATAGATGGTTAAGTTAATCAGCTGACTTTTAGGTGAGGAGCTTCTCCTAGATGATAGTAATAGACCCAATATAAATACAAATTTTCTTATAAGTGAAAGAGGGAGGCAGAATAGTAAATAGAGAAATGGCAGCTGAGGAGGAGCCCAGCCTTATCAACACCTTGATTTTAGCTATTTTGGACCTTTAACCTCCAAAGTTATAAGACAATAATTTGGTCTTGAGCAGATGTCCCTCAGCCTCACAAGCCTAGTGTACTTTCAGTGCTCAGAGGTCCTGGCTCTCAGAGAGAATGAAGAAAAAATTTTAGCAAAGAATTATCACACCCTCCACATGGTCCAGACGATCCCAAGTATCATTTGTTAAAACCAGGGGTAGTTATACACTGACAGAAAGTAAGCATGCCAGGGCGCCTGGGTGGCTCAGTGGGTTAAGGCCTCTGCCTTCAGCTTGGGTCATGGTCCCAGGGTCATGGGATCTAGCCCCGGGTCGGGCTCTCTGCTCAGCAGGGAGCCTGCTTCCCTTCTTCTCTCTCTGCCTGCCTCTCTGATTGCTTGTGATCTCTGTCTGTCAAATAAATAAATAAAATCTTTAAAAAAAAAGCTTTAAAGGGGCGCCTGGG
>ML108933.1:11879-26927 GCA_003697995.1 Taxidea taxus jeffersonii | reverse complement strand
AGCAATTAAAAAAATTTTTTTATTAGAACCTAAAATTTAAAGAAATGCTTGTCTTAAAACAATGAAAAAAGGCATATTTTAAATGTGGAAAATGGATTTTTTGAGGAAATCATCTACACTCACAATATGTATCAAAATGAATATCAGATGAGTGAAATATTAAACAGTAAAAAGAAAACAAAGGAAACAAAATCCAATAATCTAATGAAAAAAATTCTGTACATCTTCATGCATTTGCTAAAGAAGAAAAGAACACTTTCCTAAAAAACCCACTGTAAAACGTAACCAGTTACCATGCGCTGGCAAAGTCACTTAAGCTATCATCATTTCCCATACATAAATACCCTACACATTTCATTGTGAAAACATCCTTCACTGGATATTTGTACCACCTATATAGGATTAACACAGCTTACAATGATTTAAATACATAACACAAAATTCCATGTACCTTGCCTTTATTTGGGAAAAATAGAGTAATTTGTTCAGTGGGAAGTTTTGAATACTTCAGGCTCAGGTCCAAAGTTCTTTTAACAAAAATATTCAGAATGAGGTCCAAGAACTCTATAAACAAATTTTAATTTCCATCCTTTTCCTTTTTACTTGCAGCCACTAATGAATACAGTAGAGAGCAGCTACATCCCCTACTCATCCCATTCCAAGAGCTTTCCTGATTTAGAGCTTTGCCCATTTATGGAGCAGGTACAGTTTATAATTATATAACATTGTAGCAAAATCATATTACTTTGTTCCTGTTTTTAGAGAACAAAATTAAGGTAACTTAAACCTGTGGAAAAGCTGGAATGCTTTTAAGTCTCCAATTTCTTTTATTCATTAAGTTCAGGATGGGGAAAATGACTCCATATAAGATATAAGTCAAATAAAATTTCCATTGTATTTAGGCCCCCTAATAACTATAGTGGCAGAAATTAATGTCAGTGTAGCACCAAGAACAGAGAACATAAATGAAGGCCCAGGACATCACAGTGTTGGATAGACTGGTACCTCCTGGAGACAGACAGATATATAGAAAGTTCCTTCTTTAAATCACAAATTTTCCACTAACCTCTCTGATTTTGTTGCAAATGTCACTGTCAGTTCTAAGTGCACTTATAAATGCATGTACTGTGACCCTAGGCACTGGACTCAGTATTTACTGTAAAAATGACCCTGAGAATGATTCTCCTGTTAAAGAAACACTGGGATGGCATTCAAGTAACATAGCAAATACTCAACTCTCAAAAGCACTTGGGTGAAAAATCAAAATCCATGATTTTATGACATGATTATAACAACAGAAAATTAGAAGGAAGAATTACATTTCCCTTCCCAAAGATGTACTGCTACTGCTGACCTCACACCCATCCTAAGATGTACATTCTTCATATCATAGGTCATAGGTTATTGAAATACATAGCTCTAAGATAGGGTGGATATCACATTATTTACCATTCCTTTTTTTATTAACATATAATGTATTCTTTGTTTCAGGGGTACAGGTCTGTGAATCATCAGTCTTACACAATTCAGAGCACTCACCATAGCATGTACCCTCCCCAATGTCCATCCCCCAGCCATCCCATCCCTCCCTCCCTACTCCCCTTGAGCAATCCCAGTTTGTTTCCTGAGATTAAGAGTCTCTTATAGTTTGTCTCCCTCTCTGGTTTATTCTCGTTTCATTTTTCTCTGCCATTTACCATCCTTTTGAGAAATGAAATATCTAAAAGCTTCTGAAAGCCAATGTTTTCTGGATAGTTGAATAAAATAATATATCTATTATTTATTTATATTAAAGAAATACTGTTCTTAAGGAGTAACATATATGTATAGTATGTAGATACATATACATATATGTATCTTTAAATATATGATGACTATCATGAATATATGACACATATGTCTCTATATACACAGAGAGAGATTCTGAGAGGAGGAAATCTTTACACATACCTCATTCATGGAAATAAGTTCTCTTTTGGATATAGTTCAAGATTAGAGAAGGGCCTGACCAGTTAGGATTTTATTCTGTCTTTTTTCCCCCATAAGTAATTAAATCAGATTAGCAGTGATCAACTTTGTTCTTCATTCAAAAGATTTCAGTATTTTTAAACTCTTAAACCACTATTACCTACTGCATATTTCTTTAAAGAATTAACAGTTGTTCATATTACTCAATCATGCTTTCAGTTTTGCATTTTCAGTTACTTTTTCAGTGCCGCTATGAAACTGAAGGAAGGAAATCTTATTTAGCATGGAGTCAGGAGGCCAGAAGGGGGAACTCTCACCTCCTACCATTCACCGTCAGTTACAGAAGCCCACAGGAAGAAACGGGCTTTGCATTCCAACAGAAAGAAGCCTGCTCTATTACTCCAGCAGGAGGAACGGAGAATTTCTTCTTGCCCAACTATAAGCTTAGCCATTAGGAAAATAAGGCAACTCAGCTGTCAGGTTCTTTTTTTTTTTTTTCCATTCAAATAACATTTATTAGACATCTATTGATTTTCAGCCATTGTAATAGGCACTGGGGAAACATAGGTCTCTAGGATATTGAGTCAATGAGCCTATCAATCTCAGATCTATCCTTATAGGATATCTACTTATTTAAGGTCTTTGTGTCTTCACCAGTATCCTTCATCTGGATCTTATTTTATTTTTTTCTTCAAGTCTATTTTTATTGTATTCTTTTTTTTTTTTTAAGATTTTATTTATTTATTTATTTGTCAGAGAGAGAGAGAGAAAGTACAAGCAGGCATAGTGGGAGGCAGGCTCCCCGCTGAGCAAGGAGCCTGATGCAGGACTCGATCCCAGGAACCTGGGATCCTGACCTGAGCTGAAAGCAGAGGCTTAACCAACAGAGCCACCCAGGTGTCCCTATTGTATTCTTTTTTTTTTTTTTATTATGTTCAGTTAGCCACTGCATAGTACAGCATTAGTTTTTGATGTTGTGTTCAATGATTCATTAATTGCATAAAACACCCAGTGCTCATCACAACACGTGTCCTCCTTAATATTCATCACCCAGCTCCCCAGTCCCCTCACCCCCTTCCCCTCTGAAACTCTCAGATTGTTTCCTGAAGTCCATAGTCTCTCATGGTTCATCTCCCTCTCTGATTTCTCCACCTTCAGTTTCCCCTCCCTTCCCCTAAGGTCCTCTGTGCTATTCCTTATGTTCCACACGTGAGTGAAATAATTCATGAGAAACCATCACCACCTTGAACTCTTGCTTTCCTCCAATGGACTTTGGTTCAAAGCAGCTTCTCTCAACTTCTTTCTTTTCTCTGTAAAGTAACTTTCCTCTTCTTTGAGCTCCAGATTTGCCTATTGTTAGCTATAGCTTACATGCCCCCAATTGAAATTCCTCTGCTATTCCTGAATAAAGCCATTTTTCTGGTAAAGTAACTGGCTGCTTTATTTTTAAGGTCAACAGCTCCATTCTGGTCTTATTATTTAATATAGATTTCTTTATGTACGTAGGGCTGGATTCTAATGTATCAATTATTTGGCTTAGTTTAAAAAAAACCTTTGTCATCTTATTTCCCTCCGCTCTTGCTTCTTCCTCAGCTTGGTAGTAGTTGTTAGGAATGCTACCTGTACTTCCAAGGAAGAGACTTTACGGTAGAGAAAAGACCCTTTAAGCTTGGAGGATCAGGGAAGGATTTGTTTGGATAGTTCTGAGAGATGAGTATAATTTGGACCTATAGAGAAGAGTGAAAGTGATAATGCCAAGCAGAGGGAACAAGACCAAGACTCAGAGTCAACAAAGGAGGGCATGTGTGAGAAATGCACTAAAATTCAGGATTTTTGGCCCCCCAGTTAGCTTACTATAGCAATAGGGTATTCTAAGTCAGGGTTGTATCGAAGAAAGTTGTTACATTGTGTTAGGGGAATTATGAAGTAGTTCAGCTTGGCTTCTGGAAAAATCAAGTATGAAAGGGAAATAAGAACAAAACTGGTGATGTAGTTTAGGAGCAGATCCCAAAAGGTTGTGAATGTGAAATTCAACATCAACCTTGAAGTCAAGAGAAAATGGAAACACGCTAATGACATTTTTAGCAAGGGAGCTAAATTACTATGTCAATATTCTGTGAAGTAAAAATGACAACCTTAAGTTCCATAGACCTTGTTGTAGAATAGTTGAAATTCAGTTTTAGGAAATTATAAGAAGGGTTTGAAATACACTCATAAACTTTCATAAGCAGTTATATTTAGGATGTCATAACAATTAAAGACTTTTTGGTAATCGACACATAGTGGTCATGACAATTATGGAGCCAATCGTCACCAATGAAATATGTTTGCATTCAATAAGGCTACATTGAACATCTCATTTTAGGGAATGATCACCTTTGTACGTTTTCCTAAAATTCTACTTATGTTTGTGTATTTGAGTAAAAGAGAAGTAATAAACATATGGGGTATGTAAACAGTACATTTTAAATTTATAATGAATGTGAGACAGATTTGTGCTTATTTGTAAGCCCTGGTTGTAAGAATGCTTTCTTGTGTTTTGGTTTTTAGCAACATCAGGAACTGGAGAACTTGGAACTTCCCTTTGACCAATAGGTCAGCCATAGCATTCAATCCCCTTCTTCTTTTGAGTCTCCATTTACTGTAATGTGAGCAAAGGGTTGGCTGCATTATGCTGTGTGCCTCTAGGCGGTATTTAGTCTGTTTTTATAAGGTCAGTGGAATGTAAAATGCAACAAGTTGGAGGCCCAAGGTCACAGTGATCCTGCTTGTAATCTAGTTTATCCAAATGAAAGCAAGTCACTGGGTGCAGTCTCCATTTGAAACTCTGAAAGGTGGAAGAATGGGTAACTCACTTTTTTCCTCTCCTGCATTTTGGGCTTGTGATAAAAAAGAATCAAGCATACAGTCTCTTCTAGTTCTTTAAGTATACCTGGATCTTTTGATCTGTTCTCCCAGATTTCTCCTTGCATGAGGATGGCAGCTATGGTCACTTTTTCCTTTTCAACATGTATTAGCTTTACAGATGACAGGGATTCTGGCAATATCTTGGGTCTGTGATGCTGTCTAATAAGTCAATAACTCTAGACATAAAATTAGTCCAGTGTGGACACTACGCAAACATTTGTATTTTGCAAACTGTGTTCTGTCACCCTCTGCTGGATGCAGAAACATTTCCCTATCAGCACTGAGTTAAAGGTTCTCCCTGATGAACACTTATCCCAGAGTTTGCTGTTGGAGGGGTAGGGATGGAAGAGGAAATTTGTTTTATATGTTACTTGGTAACTTGGTGGTTTATATGTTACTTGGTAATTTGGAGGAGATGGCAATCTCTGCATAGATATTTATGTAGAAAGATGTTCACTACTGCATTATTTATAAGATCTTTTTTAAAAAAATTGGAAACAATCTAATTGTTTTATGATTACATATAGAAATGTACTTGATATTTGTATAACAAGATTATATCCTGTAACTTTTCTAAATTTGTGTATTAAGTATCATAATTGCTTTACAGATGCTTTAGGGTTTGTTATACAGAAAATCATGTCATCTGCAAATAAAGAATTATCTGTATCTTCTCTCCAACTGTATATCCCTCTCCTCCTTTAATTGCCTTATTGCACTGGCTAGGACTTCTGGTGCAATCTTAAATAAAATTAGCCAAGGGAAGCAGTCTGGACTTGTTCCCAGTCTTAGGGTAACAACATTCAATATTTCACCATTAAATATTATGTTATAATCCTTTATCTATTGAGATGATCATTTAGTTTTTCTCCTTATGGTCTTAATGTATTGAATCATTTTCATTGATTTTCACATGTTAAGCCAAACTAACATTCATAGGATAAATCCTACTTTCTTGTGTTGTATTTTGGTATTTTCTTATTACTATATTGTTAAAAACTTAAGCCTCCTAATTTTTATTTTTTGTAATGTCTTTGTCAGGCTTTGGAGTCAGAATTATATTTGCCTCATAAAAGAGATTGATATGTATTTTCTTCTGTTCTCTTTTGTAAAACTGGGTTTAAGATTCATGTTACTTCTTAAAAGTTTTAGGAAACGTAGCCTTGAGCTTCCTTTATAGCAGCTTTTTTTTTTTTTTTTTTTTTGTACTACAAATTCAATGCCTTTAATGGTCAGAGAACTAATGTTTCTATTTTACCCTATGTCAGTTTTAGAAAGTTAGGCTTTTTAGGAAATGTGTACATTTTGTCTAAATTATTAAATTTATTGGAAAAATCAAATGATAATTAGAAAGTTAAACATTCTATGGGCCACTGGGTAGCTCAGTTGGTTAGGCATCCAACTCTGGTTTCGGCTCAGGTCATGATCTCAGGGTTATGAGACTGAGCCCTCTGGTGGACTCCACACTGGTCGTAGAGCCTGCTTAAGATTCTCTCTCTTTCTCTCATTCTGCCTCTCTCCTCTTCTCAATAACAACAACAAAAAAAGGTAAACATTCCTGCTTATCAGAATCACTTAAAAGATTTTTTTAAATCACTTACAATATTCTGATAATCTCTCAAAATAAAGTTTCCGTCTGGAGACTCTAAAAAGTAAATGGTTAGCAGGAAGCTAGGAGAGAGAAACTGGCACTCAATATAACAATGAATTTCCTATCCTCCCCCTCCCTCCCAGTATCCTCTAGCCTGGATTCAAAGGCAGATTGAAACCCCAAATCACACCCTTTTACATACAGAAAGAGATGCTGGAGAAGCACTTTCTGATTTGAAGAGAGGGAAGGGTAATTCCAAGAGTCAGAGAGAGAGTAGGAAGTCCCTGGATATTTCTGGAGTGTATAGGTGTGTGTGTTTTCTATTCTTTCCTACCCCCTGCTCCCATGAGATACTGAGGCAGCAGCATTGGTGGCAGTGACAGTCAGGGCAGTAGCAGCCCAGCAAGGATGCAGAACTCTGAGGAAGGGGAACTATGGCTTCAAGGATGTGGGAATAGTCTCTGTTACATTTTCTTTCTTTCTTTCTTTCTTTCACTTTCCCTAAAGGCAGATACCATCACAGAAATAAGCAGCAGAGTGGGAAAACTAAAGTTCCAATTTTCTAGCTGGAAAATGAGTAACTGGAGCTAAAAGGGTGGCTCTCTAAGCATGTAGAAAACTAAAACATGGTAATTAAATAAAATTTGTACATGAACCCTTTGATGTCCATGCATGATTATGACCATAAAAGGCTTGGCAAATGTCTGGATAACTGAAGTATGAGGAACACTGCCCAGGTCCCAGGCTTGCATGAGGTGGCCCACATGTGGGACAGATCCAAATAACAACAGATGCTTCCAGAACTGAACTGACATTAGTACCATAACCCACAGAAGGAAGCTTAAAATTATAATAACCTATATGGAAAAAGACCAATTTTACAAATTATCAAAATTTGCCTGAGAAGAGATAGTCAATCTGAATATCTATTAAGAAATCAGGGGGCGGCTGGGTGGCTTGGGCCCTTAAGTGTCTGTCTTCAGCTCAGGGCATGATCAAGGTCCTGGGACTGACCCCCACATGTGGCTCCTTCTTCCTCTCCCTCTGCTGCTCCCCGCAGCTTGTGCTCTCTCTCTGTCAAGTAAATAAATGAAATCTTCAAAAAAAATTTGCCAAAAAAATCCACAAAATGTAATTCCAAGCCCAACTATGAGTAATATTAACTGAGCTTTATTGTCTTCATCCACAGAACAGGACTTACCATTCATTCCAAGCCTTCACAGGGATTCACCAATTTTAGGTAATGCATGAGAATGCATTTTTGCAAATGGCAAATTCTGCACAAATGAGAGAAAATAAGTAGCTGAACAGCCCGTCACACATGTATGGCTTTTTGGGAGAAGTAGAACTTTCTCAGAGCCTAAAAGTACATATGGTGTCAGTAATATCTTTTCTCCCTTCCTTTCACAGATAGGCCTGTTTCTGAACACAGTAACTCAGTGTGTAGAGGGTGGTGGAGGCCAGCCTGGGGCCTAAAGCCGACAGGAAATGCAGACGTCGCGCTTCTTTCGCTGGGCAATCACTCAACTAAAACAGAATAACAGAACATGAAAATGTCTCCCTCTCCACACATAACAAGGAAATACGTGCCTCCAACAGCGAGAAGGAGGGAATTTGTTATCGCTATGGGTGGATATGCTGATGTTTGTTCTAAATGTAGAAATTAGATGGCCAAAAATGGAGCTGACTTTGAATGAGCTCTCTTGGTTAAGCGCCTGACTCTTGGTTTCTGCTCCAGCTGTGATCTTGTGATCCTGAGACTGAGCCTGCATGACGCTCTACACTCAGCATGGAGTCTGCTTAAGACTCTCTCTTCCTCTCCCTCTGCCCCACCCTCAACCCCCTTCTCTCTTTCTCTCTCTAAAATAAACAAGTAAATCTTTAAAAATAAATAAACAAATTAGGTCTCAAGAACAGAAAAGGAGTCAAAATAAAGATATCTTGCTATGTAATGATAGACACTGAGAATTATTTAGTTCACGTTAAATAGCCCTTTCTTGAACTCATACCCTGAGAGAATGAAATAAAGTCTGTGGGGTTTATGACTAACAAAACTCCAGATTAATTTCCCTCAATGGTTAACTCCTTTAGCACACTCTAAGAATTCAAGAGAGACAGCCACAATCTTTTAATTAATCTCACAGTTCCTCATCTCCTGAGAGCACAAGGCAAAGCTCTGCAGTGCTTGAAATGCAGGCCTTGTGGGTGAATTCTGGGTTTGGGGTAGAGTCCATTTTCTGTCCAAGAAAATAACACAGCTGAGACTGGATGTGGCAAAAACAGAGCAGGGGAGATGGAAAGATCTCGACTCAAAAATGTGAAAAAAACGCTTAGAGACACAAATTCAAGAAGCCATCAACCAATCCATTGTCTCTAGGCCGAAATGAAACTAAATCATTAACTATGATCTTCTCAAGCTTTTCAAGGAAGATATGTATATTCTCTGTTAGTCATCTAGCTCACTATGTGATAGTCTTTAAGTGTATAATTTAATCCCTTTTTCTGTAGATTGCAATTTTTCTTGAAGCTTGAAAACAATGGAAAGAAACTTGGAGCTAACATAGTTCATTTTTCTTTGTTGATAGCAATATGCAATAAAGAATATAATAAAGAATGCTGAACCCAGACTGAAACCTTGGGGTTTTTTCCCTTATTCTCAGGGTCATTATGTAAAGTTATGAGCAACATAACTTTGCTCTGCCCCTGCCCAGGCTAGATGCCCCGGCTTTGCAAGCCTTTCAGTAGACCAACCACTTCCCATTGCAAACATTTATTTACCTTGTCTTATTGATCTATTATTTTTGAACAATCGAGCTTTTCATGCCACACATGTGAGATTCTTAAGCCCACCTAGAAGTTAACAGAAAATCATGGATCAGCTTCACTCTCTAGATGTCAACTTGTATCTTTTTAGCAACAGAATGTCCAGATTCCACCAAGTTGTCCATTGATGTCTATAAGTATTATCCTGACTCGCCTTCACTGATCATTATTTCTATAGCTCCTGTCAATGAAAGCCAATTAGAAGAATTCCACAAATATAATATGGGCTTCAGAGAAGCCATGGTTTTCTTTGTATTGACAGTCACAGCTCTTAGCATTAAAAGAACCTCAAGAAATCATCTGCTTCCGACCTTTACTGAACAGATGGAAACCAAACCAAAACAAAACAAAAACCAGCTGGAGTAAATAATCCTAATTTAACAGATGAAAAATGGTAGCAATGTGAACTTAGTAGAAACTTTGAAAATGAGAAGAGGTTGGTGAATTTTAGAATGCTTAGTGTAGCTGCAGCAAATAAAGATATGTTTAGAATAATTTTCCTGGAAATTCCTTTGAGTCTGTGTTAGCCAAAGTGTGTAAATATAATAATAACTAAATTTTTCTGCATACTTATCATAGTCCAGTGTTATTCAGTCTTTGCAATACTGTGTTATTCAATTCTAGCTATAAATTCATGATAAAAGTACCATGTGAATAAGCACCACTTTAGCCACTAGGAAACTGACTTTTACTTTTTTTTTTAATTTACTTGATAGACAGAGATCACAAGTAGGCAGAGAAGCAGGCAGAGAGAGAGGAGGAAGCAGGCTCCTCGCTGAGCAGAAAGCCCGATTTGGGGCTCGATCCCAGGACCCTGAGATCATGACCTGAGCCAAAGGCAGAGGCTTAACCCACTGAGTCACCCAGGTGCCCCTGACTTTTACTTTTTTTTTTTTTTTAAAGATTTTATTTTTTTATTTGTCAGAGAGAGAGAGCAGGAGCAAGCACAGGCAGACAGAGAGGCAGGCAGAGGCAGAGGGAGAAGCAGGCTCCCTGCCGAGCAAGGAGCCCGATGTGGGACTCCACCCCAGGACGCTGGGATCATGACCTGAGCCGAAGGCAGCCGCCCAACCAACTGAGCCACCCAGGTGTCCCTGACTTTTACTTTTAAATTCAGATACTTTCCCTACATCACACAGATGGTAAGAAGTAGAGGAAGGGCTTGAAACATGATTCATGTGACTCCAGAATTCATGTTCTTAATCAGTACTGTAGGTCCCCCCACAAGAGAGAAAAGTATTCTAGTGAAAATTCAATTATTGATAATTGTGACTGAAGGCCTTAAGGTCAGGAAAAGCCTGAAGGCATCAACTTAAAGGTAAAATGTGAATTGCTAGCCAGGCTACATATGTTATGTTGCAACAATTTCTAGGCAATCCTTTCTTTTTAAAGGGAAATTGACATGATCAGTTCAGGCCCCACCAAAAGGGTCAGAATGTTGAAGGCTTGAGAAAAATTCCATGAAGTGATACATGAGAAACATTTTGTGGAAGAAGACTTTTTAACTGAGTGGTGTGGGTGCCAGTAGTTCCCACACTAGATAGATACAACATAACCCTAGGACTGACCTTCAGGGTTCAAAACTCTGAGTGGTCACCTCTAAGTATACAAATGCTTAGGAGCTTGAAATCACAAATGGCAGTGTCTCATAGCACAATGGACCTATTTTCCTTAGCAATTTTCACTTTTACAATTTTACATTTGATTGATTATTTCATTAGCTTCTCCCTCTTCCACAGAAGCAGCACTATCCAATAAAATTTTGTGAAATGATGGTAATATTCTATGTCTGCCTTTTCAAATCCAGTAGCCATTAACTACCTGTGGCTAGTGAGTACCCAAAATGTGCTAATGTGCCAGAGAAAGTGAATGGCCACACTGGGATAGTGGTTATCATACTGGGGAGCATAGCAAAGCATCACACAGCAATCCTACTTTATTTAATTCGCTCACCATCATAACCCCAGGACCCAGCAAAAAGCTTTATTGGAAACAGGAAGAAAAGTATTTTTGAATGAACAAATGAATGAATGAATGATTTTGCTAGTCTTGGACCTTAGCAGAAATTCAGTTTTTTCTAAGTATAGGGTAACCACATGTCTTAGTTTACCAGGCGTGATCCTTATTTATGTTGGTTGTTGTGCACAATTATTTATAAAGTCTTTATGAATCCTTCTGTGCTTCAGTTTTATCAGCCTTGAAATGACAATAATTCTAATATATATAAATACATAAGTATGAAGCAGGAGAGTGCTTAAACTATTTGACACAATATAGAACTGTTTGCTATATATGCAGTAAGTTCAATTATAGACGGATTTAAAAACATACAGCTTGCATTTCCGAGGCTTTTCTTCCTGATAAAAGGAATTTTCAATTTTAAATTTTTGTGGGCCCTCCTTCTGGGCTTCCAGGGAAGCTACATTTTAACTTTTACCAAGGTCAGAATGACTTAACCAGACTTCAAAGCATGGGCTCTATTTCTGCCCTGAGCACACATTTTACATCTATGTTTTAGCAAGTAACCTCAAAGAAACATTTCAAACTAAAGCTAAGAGTAAAACTCTCCCTAAGTTCCATTCCCATACCTCTGAAGCCTGAAACCTTGCACATACTAAATGTTTGTAATTTTCTGGAATGTCCTTTGTTATGATGATTTGTAACTCTTGATGTAACAAAAACATACATAAGCCTATATTAAACATTCTTTCCCCTGAGTACTCTCTTCTTTGTGAAGATTGTGTATCCTGGGCAGCTGTCCTCACTTGGGCTCAAATAAACCTCTTTCTTTTTTCAAAGAAATTCTAATAGGTTTGCTCATTTTGTGCCAACAGTCCTAACCCATACTGTGGTGTATTACATGTCTATTGAAGGAATAAATGATTGAATACTTTAAAATATGTAATATACCAGATGTAACCATATTATGAGAAAATTTACTATTTTGGTAAATGACTTGGGCAAATGACTTGGTCTTTCTTGCCTCAGATTATTTTTAAAGTATTAAATATATTGTTAGTTTGAATCATATGAAATTGCTACCTGATTCAGCCTAATAATTATCTTTTACACTGAGCTATTGTGAGAATTGAATAAATTAGTAAATGTAACAATATTAGAATTATATGTGGCACATAGTTAAGTGTTCAATAAGTTCTGGCTGTTATCATTATTAACAATGATTTATGCATACAAAAATATGGTGTTTGGAAAACTATATAGAGTAGCTGCCATTACTAATCATACATGTTTAACTATTTCTCCAAATTTTAAATTAACAAAAAAATCAAAATCCTGGTTTCAAATATTTCAGAAATTATATTCAAATAGGAAGCTGTTGTCATAAAGATTTTCTAGACCAATGTCTGCAAAGCTTTAATTTCTAGCTCTTAACCTAATTACTGTCTACTATCACTACACTGAGACAGAAGATTATACATACAGTAGCTAATTAGAACATCAACAAAGGATATTCTTAAAAAGCAAATTTTAATTGCTCCTGTGTCCCAATAGCTCATCCCTGGTGAACGGAAGTCTCAAGGGAGCTTCCACGTATAGATCTTCGAGGCTATCACTTATATATTACCTTAAATAAAAACAAATCACTTTGGCAAGTGGCTCTGGTCACATTATGAAGAGGCTATAATAGGGAACCATGGTTTTTGATACATAATGTCTATGTGAACTTCTCATAATTGAGACCTGCCTTTGATCCCGTAGTAACCAGAAATTTCTATTTTGAACAGCCTCTACTCAACTTCTCAAGAGCTATTTCCTTTAGAGGATACCTGGTCTAAATAGTACATATAACCCAGAATAAGGTTTAGAAGTAAAGGGTGAGTACCTGAATTCTATCTATTCCAGAAATTTTTTTTTTTAAAGATTTTATTTTATTTATTTGTCAGACAGAGAGAGAGAGCAGGAGCGAGCACAGGCAGACAGAGAGGCAGGCAGAGGCAGAGGGAGAAGCAGGCTCCCTGCTGAGCAAGGAGCCCGATGTGGGACTCCATCCCAGGACGCTGGGATCATGACCTGAGCCGAAGGCAGCTGCTTAGCCAACTGAGCCACCCAGGCGTCCCTATTCCAGAAATTTCAATCTCAGAATGTTGTCTAACTTTCTTGCATTACAGGAGTTTCCTAAAGCTTTTAGAAGATGGTTACTCATCTTTTGCTATAAGAATCTGAAGACAGAAAATTCAGCCCATATTACTTTCAGGTACATTTAATGGTTAAAGAGGTATCTGATGTTGAAACAAGCAGCTCACTGGCCATAGCTCTTCCCTTTGAGGTAACATGCAATAAATCTAATTCCAATTCCTGTTACTTGTCATGCAGACACTTGGTATAAATTATTTGGATCCAAACCTTCAGTTTTCATAGATAATTCTAGTTTGTAAATTGCAACCATAAAATACTACCCCCAGAACTAAACACAATTCACCGGATGCTATTTATCTTGTGCGGCTATCAGTTTGCTCATTTTGGATACTGTGTTCTTTTTAATGAATTTAATAGAATCTTTACATATTTTTTCTCTTGATACAGATCTTTTGAACAGGAGAGCTGTGAGGCCAATGTGTCTGAATTTTGAATATTTGCAGACTTGGCTTATTTCTATTTATCCTTTTAGATCAGGTTTCTTTTGGAAGCTTTCCTGGACCCTTTTCTAGGTTAGCCGCACATTCACTGTGTTCCTCTAAGACTTGTGCAATCATGTATTTATCTCATACCTCGTTGGCCTCCCCACTTCTAGACTGTAACATTTTTTTTCATTTTATTTTATTTTATTTCTTGTCAGTGTTCCAGCATTCATTGTTTATGCACCACACCCAGGGTTCTATATACAATATATGCCCTCCATAATACCCACCACCAGGCTCACCCATCCCCCCACCCCCCCAAAACCCTCAGTTTGTTTTTCAGAGTCCACAGTCTCTCATGGTTTGTCTCTCTCTCCAATTTCCCCCAACTCACTTCTCCTCTCCCTCTCCCAATGTCCTCTGTGTTATTCCTTATGCTTCACAAGTAAGTGAAACCATATGATACTTGACTCTCTCTGCTTGGCTTATTTCACTCAGCATAATCTCCTCCAGTCCTGTCAATGTTGATACAAAAGTTGGGTATTCATCCTTTCTGATGGAGGCATAATGCTCCATTGTATATATGGACCATATCTTCTTTATCCATTCGTCCGTTGAAGGGCATCTTGGTTCTTTCCACAGTTTGGCGGCTGTGGCCATTGCTGCCATGAACATGGGGTACAGATGGCCTTTCTTTTCACTACATCATTATCTTGGGGGTAAATACCCAGTAGTGCAATTGCAGGGTCATATCTGGAAGCTCTATTTTTAATTTTTTGAGGAATCACCACACTGTTTTCCAAAGTGGCTGCACCAACTTACATTCCTACGAACAGTGTAAGAGGGTTCCCCTTTCTCCACATCTTCTCCAACACATGTTGTTTACTGTCTTGTTAATTTTGGCCATCCTAACTGGTGTAAGGTGGTATCTCAATGTGGTTTTGGTTTGAATCTCCCTGATTGCTAATGATGATGAACATTTTTTCATGTGTCTGTTAGCCATTTGTATGTCTTCTTGGGAGACGTGTCTGTTCATGTCTTCTGCCCATTTTTGACGTGATTATCTGTTTTGTGTGTGTTTAGTTTGAGGACTTCTTTACACTTTGATGAGCAGGAACTTTACCTCATTCATCCCTCTGTCCTGAGTGCTCACAACAAACTTTATGCTTATAAATTCTA